>JAMJFZ010002699.1:0-45000 GCA_026225945.1 Cricetomys ansorgei | reverse complement strand
AGTGAATCCTCTGCTACAGTGTATACATCTGGGATGCTCTGTGAAAGCCAAGCAGTAATGAAAACTGAATCCCCCTTAGCCAGCAGACCCTGCTATAGCAGCAACCATGTATCCCTGTGCCTCATAGTTCCCTGGCTCCTTCATGGATGAGACGTCTCCTGAAACACTGTATCTAGGGTTAGACTAATTGTAATTCAAAGAAGAGAAAAAGTGCCAGGTGGTGGTGGCGAAGGCCTTTAATCTCAGCACTCTGGAAGCAGAGGCACACGGATCCCTGTGAGTTCAAGGCCAGTCTGGTCTACAGAGTGTGTTCCAGGAAAGCCAGGGTTACACAGAGAAACCATGTCTCAGAGAGAGAGAGAGGGATCAGGCACTGGGAAGATAGCTAAGCTAAGTCAGTAAAGTACTTATCTGACTTCATGATCCAGGGCCCACATTAAAAAATAATAATAAAATGACTGGACTTGGTGGCTGGTGCCTTTAATCTAACATTCAGAAGGCAGAGGTAGGTACAATTTCTATGAGTTCAAGGCCAGTCTGGTCTAAAAACAAAAGCCAGAACTACATAATGAGATCCTGTCTTAAAACAAAACAACTCAAAAAACAAACATGATGATGGTGCATGCCCGTAAACCCAGAGCGAGGAGACAAACACAGCCTGGGCCCCTTGGCGAGTTCAGCGCTGGTCTCAAATAACAATGGCATCTGAGGAATGACACCCACGATTGTCCCAGGTCTCTAAGTGCACCTGTATACACAGACGCACACAGAGAGGTGGGGGAGGGGAGGAAGGAGGAGGAGGAGGAGGAGGAGGAGGAGGAGGAGGAGGGAGCCAGGAGGCAGAAGCAGGCGGATCAAGAATTCAAAGCCAGCTTTGACTACACAGGAAGTTCCAGGCCACTTGAGCTATGTAGCAAGACCTTGTATAAAATAAAAGGCTCTGGTGAAGAAGAAGACAGAAGCGTGTCACCGTGGTGGGTGCCCTGAGTAGCCCCCTGACCTGATCCTTTCCATCAGGACAACCTTGCCACACTGACTTTGGGTTTGGCTTTGTGTCTTGCCATATCTGGTGCAAACTGTCAAGGATGAGACTCACGGTGGCTTCTCCCTTTGAAATGCTTATTCCTGGAGACCTGGGCCACAAGGAAAGAGGTCTGCCCCACAGTTAGGCTTGTACCTAACCCAATCCAACCAGTCAAAATGAATCTCAGAACGTTCACTGATGACATGGATGATATTTCCTGTTCTGGAAGCTAGCTAGAGGATGAATACAATATATCCAACAGGAAATATCCAGCAGAAGCAAATCACAGAGGACAGGAACTTGAATCGGGATCAAATGCTCCTAAAACCAGAATGCACCTTGAAACCAGCAATTTGCATTTATTGTTTATATTAGTTTAAGACTGGATGTGCTACTCACACCTCAGAGCATCTAGACACAGGACAATTCCTAGTAATGTTTTCTGCTGCTCCCCTTTCTTCTTTGAGGAACACGAGTCTCCTCTCCCTCTCTAAACAACTGTTCCCCTCACCCAAAAGAGAAACATAATTCTAAAGAAGATTAAAACATCCCCTATTGACCTTTCTAAAGTCAAGAGGAAGCGTACAGACCAGTGAGTGTCTTTCCCTGGGTTTTAGGGACTCTTGGATGAGAGATGGTCCCTCCCTAGAGACACCAGAGTCACATACAGCTCTACTTCCAACTTGGTGAACAAAGTTGTCTAAGAAGGGAACCCACTTTAAGAAATGGAGGTTCTGACATTCCAGACCCTCGTTACAACAGTCAGCCCTTTTAATTAGCATGTGTACCCTGATGCCCCCATCTTCACTACTGTCCATCATTTTCTCTTCTCTGACCAGGAGTCCTGGTCCTGGCTTTCTAAACTAAAGCTTATACAGAAGCATCTTGAAAGCAAAGGGAATGGGTTGAACTTTCTCCAGGGTTCTCCTTGGCTCTCTTCTGTGCCTGAAGGTCTCAGGTCTGCTGTAGGACTGCTGTGGTCTGAGTATTCGAACCCAACATTCATAGATTGAATTCCTACCCTTCCCCCTAGTGATGATACCAGTAGAGACGTTTCAAGATGATGAGGACACGAGAATAAAATATGATTTGCACTTTTTAAAAAAGAGGCTCAAAGGAGCTCTGTCAACCCCTTCCACCATGTGAGAGCACCATGGGAAACGCCACACACAGACTGCAAAGTAGGGTCTTAGCAGACACCAAATCTACTAGCACTTTGATCTTGGTGTTCCAGCATCCAGAACTGTGAGAAGTAAATTTCTGTTCTCTATAAGCCACCCAGCCTATGGTATTTTGTTACATCAGTCAAATGGAATAAGATAAGGCCCTTGCTGTATCCACTAAGGATGCTTTCTAGCACCCAGCTGTGCTATGGAGAGCTTTTCCTACATTTTCCTCTTTCTCGTTATAATGTTCCATCTTTGTCGAATGTAAAGATTGAGTCATATAGCTGATATGGGCCAGCAAGGTGACTCTATAAGTAAAGGAGTTTGCTACACAAGCCTGGTGACCTGAATTCAATCCCCAGAACCCATATAAAAGTAGGAGAGATCTGACTCCACAAACTTGTCCTCTGACTTCCAGACCGTAATGTGTGCAATTCCCCACCCACCCCCAACAATAATACATGAAATAAAATACATTTAAAGTTAACAGCTACTCGGTATGCGGCTAGCTCTCCGCTTATTGAACGCCAGTGTGGTGCCAGGTGAGGTGTTTCATATTTTGTACCAAAACCTCTTAACCCACAGCCCCCAGATCTCTCCAGGCAGTGAGTAAAAATAAAAGCAGATTTATAACCAGCCCGTCACTCGCCATTCAGCGTTTGGTTCACACTTTCCAGAGCTCTGCCTTTCTAAAGAGTCCTCAAATCTGTGGTTGGGAATCCTAAGGCATGAACCGTAAAAATCTGTCCCTAGGCCAACCAACATATGGCTCTCGGTTCTCCTCAGGATGCTTCTAAGAATCCTCGAAAGGACAGAAGCCCCAAACTAGAAAATCCCTCAGTGCTTATTAATGACAGAGCGATGTATTTCCTTGGAAATATTAATGCAGCGATGAGTGAAAGGACGTCATCTCCCAACAAGGATAAGGATGAGCCTAAGTGGTGGCGCATGCCTTTAATCCCAGCACTCAGGAGACAGAGGCAGGCGGATCTCTGTGAGTTCGAGGCCAGCCTGGTCTACAGAGTGAGTTCCAGGATAGCCAGAGTTACAACAGAGAAACTCTGTCTCGAAAACAAAACAAAATGAAACGAAACAAACAAAACAAAACAAAAAATCTTGAGCTTGAAACTACGAAAAAGGAAAGATGTAAGAGAAACTATGGAATTTAGGGATGGTGGCTCACATTTGGCAAGGCTGAGACAAGAGGATCATGAGTTCAAGACCAGCTTGGGTTACGCAGTAAGACCCTGTCGCAAAGCAAAACAAAGCAGGAGATCCCGAGAGTGAAAAGGAGAAAGAAAACAAGAAGAATGAGTTCACATTTATAAAGGTCAAAATCACATCAAAAACACAGTAATAGTTTTTGCTGTCAATCTTAGGGAAGGATGACAGGAAGGAGGCAAAGATGGCTACTTCAAGGTACTTGGCTATATTTCCTTCTAAATGTACATATTTAAGATGGGGGAGTGTCCATGTGCCATGGCATGCGTGTGGAGGTCAGAAGACAACTTGCTGAAGTCAGTTCCTTCCTTCCACCATGTGCTTTCTGGGAGTCAAGCTCAATCGCCAGGCTTTGGAGCGTAAGCACCTTTTAGCCACCGAGCCATCTTGACAGCCCTATGGTTTGAGTCTCCATCCTGGTCATGGGTCAGGTACAATGTTTATTGCATTCTGTGCTTGTGGCTTGTGTATTTTCATCTTCCTTATGCCCCAATGCAGAAGGCTTAAATGGAAGAGAGAGGGCACGCTATCTTGCTATCTAGGCTGCAGTATTGGGCTCAGTTTCCTCTGAGCCCACAAAAGTACTAAACCTATAGAGCTTTACCTCTGGACTAAGTCATAAGTACCTCGACTATCTCTCCCCCTAGTTGTTCCGTATCCTTCCAGCCCTGCTGCTCCTGCCTCCTGGAAGCCTCCTGTTCTCTGCCTCTTGATCTCTTGTACTTTCTTGGCATCCAGTATAGAGAATCCCCTTGTGCCCTAGAGGTCCAGCTCTTTTGATAGAGAGGGGGCCTCAAAAGCTACAGTGACTTCAGTCTTACTGCCAAGTCTCAGAGGAAGCTTCCCTAGGGAGTTTATTACGTTTCCAGTAATAAAGCACTCTATTTTCACCCTCAATTCTCTGCCCAGGCAGGGTGTGCTAGCGCTCTGGCAGGGAGCTGGCTCAATTAGAGACATATGTTAGCATGGTTAAGAGCCTGGCTCCAGATCGATCACTTTTGAACCCCATTCTGCCACTTAACGTGTGGGTAGCCTTTAGCAACTCAGCTAAATCTTCTGTGCCTCAGTTTCTCAATTTCATCATAGAGATCAGAAGGTAAGATTAGAAGAGTTTGTACCGGTTGTTCACTCAGAGTAGTGTGGTTTATAACAAGAACAGCTTGAAAATCTATGATAATATACGAAAGATAGAGTATTTAACTCCTGGGTTGCAATAAGGAAATAGCAGAAAGCTGGACATGGTGGCGCATGCCCGTAATCCCAGCGTTCAGGAGGCGGGGTCAAGCGGGCTGTAAACTAGAAGCCAGTGTGGTATACAGAGCAAGACCCTGCCTCAAAAATAAACCACAGGGTCCAAAGTCACTCATAAACAAAATCAGCCCGGCTATCTGGACACTGAAGACGAAATAAGCAAGACATGTAGTTTCAAAAAGCTTTTTAAAAACTAACATTTGCCAGGGTAAAGTATGTTTTAAAGTTTACGGGAGCCAGGCATGCTAACACACTAACACAGGCCTTCGATGAGAGCACCGGCAGGGGGAGGCTGGAACAAGCTCCAATTTGAGGCCAGCTGGGGTGAATAGTAAAGCCTTGGCTCTAAATGAATAAATAAATAAATGTATGGTACTTATCCAAAAGGAAGCAGTAAAAACGGTAGAGCTGTTTCAGAGGAGAATCCAAAGTCTGAAAGTGTGTGGTCAGTCAAAGCAGGTGTGATAAGTTAGAAGTCACACGTGGTAACCAGCCAAAGGGTCGTAAACGCGCATGCACAGAGTTCCTCTTTCCACCATCCAGAAACCATTTCTTTCTCTAATGACCAAAAGTCTAAATGTGAACACGTTACTTTGTGGCATCCGAGACCTAATCAACGATACGAAACACGTACAACGTAAAGGATTAACCTTCGGGTGAGCTTTCTAGACAAGGTCCCAGCATGGCATCCGAAGTTTAGATCATGTTCCCTAGTAGTTGTTATGGCCTGAATGTCTGCATTCTTGTGTTGGAACTTCATCACCCGTGGGACACTTTAAGAGGTTGAGGAGGTCATGTGAGCAGAGAGGGATCCTTCTCTGGGCCCTTCTGCCCTGTGAGGAGACAGCTCTGTGCAGCAGCCAGGCACCCTGACCAGAGACCAGATTCACCAGGCACTGGCCTTCCCAGCCTCCAAAGCAGTGAGAAACAAGTTTCTGTTGTTACATATCACCCAGTTTTGGGCTGGGGAAACAGCTCAGTCAGTAAGGTGTTTGCCAAGAATACATGAAGATCCAAGTTCAATTCCAGAAGCCACACTTGCTAAGGGATCGGAGACAGACAAGCCATTGAGACCCTGCCTTAAAACAAACGAGGATGGTGCTGGAGGAATGACTCCCAAGGTTGACCTCTAGCCTACACACACACACACACACACACCACATATAATACACATACTCATACACATACACACATACACAAACTCACACACACATACACACACATACTCATACCACACATACAAAACACACACAAATTCATACCCACACAAACTCACACCCACATACACACACAACACACACTCACACATACACAGCTCACACACATACACATACAACACACGCACACAAACTCACACACTCACAGAAACTCACACACATGCACACAACACACACATCCACACACACACACACACACACACACACACACACACATACACACACACATACAAACTCACTCACACTAAAGAATAAAGTAAACAAATCCCCTAGTCTCATATATTCTGATTTGTCCACCCCAAAAGACTAAGAAAATAATAGGAGGATTTTTTTTACTGTTTTTTAAGTTAGTATACAAGGTCATGAGTATCATCATGCTATTTTCACACTTTGTTCTAATTCATCCTTATCCCGACTAGAAATTTTTTTAAAAAATATATAAAAATAGTAGAGTCTTATAATAGCGTATCACAGACACATATCTTCAGAGTCTCTATCCTAGTTCTAAGGCAATTTGCAAGCCATTGTTTTGCGATTTCCTAATGTTGCCTAATATACTTTTGCATTGCAAACAAAATCAAATATTCTGTATTCCAGCACGACTGTCAAAACACAAAGTAGGAAACACCATTTCCAGAAAAAAAAAAAAAGGAACTGTATCAACTGCCAGGGAAAACTGGTATTATCAAAAGACACCAGTCAAAGTTCTACAAAAATAAAGCCCTTCAAAAGTATGAATTCCCCCAGTATTACAGCCAACTATTTGTTTAAAGACATTTAATCCACCAAAGGTGTGATTGGGTGGAATCACTCGTCCTTGTGAATAATGGTAAGGACTTGAATTTCTACAATACTTTTCGCTATTTAATTTAGAGTCCAGCAACTGTTTGTTTTAAATCCAGCCGAGAATATTCCAAAGTTCATTTGGGTTTTATTGTTCTTTTGTTTTGTTTGTTTTTCAATATGAGTGAAAAAAATGGTATGATAAGCACTTTAGTAGGAAAAAAAAAAACCCAGAAGAAACTCAATAGGTGTAATCAAGTTTGGGGAGAGGGCTTACAAAAGGAGCATTTTAGCTACTTTTTTTAACTTTTGAAACTGTTGTCAGGCCTTTAGAAACATCTATGTGAATAATAAAATCAGAAAACAAGCACTTTATTTTCACTATAGTAACTCAAGAGCCACCCAAAGATGCAAAGCCTAATGGGTGAAAGTCTGTAGAGAGACAGGAAACTGTAGAGCTCCGCGTCTGATTCCACGTGATACCTACTAATTTTAAAACGTGATTCTTTTGGTGCTGAGAATTGAACCCGCAGCCACACACACTCTAGGCAAGCCAACCACCATCGAAAACCCCAGCCTTACAAAAAGAGAAACCTGGCAGACAAATACAAGAAAATAATTAAGGTTAATCACCGATGAGACAAACTGGTATCATAACATAAATGACTGACATAGAAGTCAAAGACGTCCATTTGCGGTGGAATGCGTCTTCAAAGCACCTGGGTGTTGTTCTTCCAGCACCACCACAAGTTGATTATTACATTCATATGTATTTCAATGCATACACATATACAAATATATGTTTGCTTCCTACCTTCTCTGTATGAAAGAAGCAGAAATGATCAGAAAGTGCATACAGTGTGTGACAGTTGGTAAGATGTGCCAAGCAAATCTGACGCCTCACATTAACATCCCTGTCTCACCCATAAAATTAGAATCCTGCTCTGCTCCCTTCCCACGCTAACACTTTCATTTAGTTTTATTTATTATTAGGGTGGGAGGCATGCCAGGACGCATATGTGAAGGTCAGAGGTCACAGTTCTCTCCTTCCACTATAGGTCCTGAGCCTTTTACCCCTGGGCCATCTCACCTGCCCAGCTCTATCATTTTAACACTTGCTTTAGACTTGAGACATCAGCAACAACCTGGGAGTGGAGGCTGACTGTACCCCACAAACAGAAGTTGCCCCTATATCTAAATAGCATGCCAAGCCATACTCCCTTCCCCGGCTAGAGTCTGGCCTTGCCTTGATACCAAACAGCTGTTGCCTGGCACAACCATGCAGGCAGCTCGGGACAGGAAGTGGAAGCTGCCACATCCTCTGTTCAATTCTATTATCAGAGTTTCACAGTTGGACTCTTCCTCTTCTGTCAGAGTTTGGGTGGCACTGTGGCCTCTGTAGCATCTGTCTCTGGGTATCAATTGAGGAGGGATATTGATACTTGGCCAGAAACCCCTAAGACAGCCACTTTGAATGCCCCTAGAGGGTGGTAATAGCAACCTCATATTAGTGCCTTCCATGCCCTTAGGGGGTCCTGGTTATACATAAGATGAGGTCACCAGGATGATGTCAGAGTGCTAAAAATACTCAGAATGGGAGGATTCTGGGATCTGTTGGAAGTGGGCTGGGAGCTCATTTCACTCAGTGAGACAATGAAGTTGAGACAACACCCCCACACTGGCAAAGATCCAGAGGTTCAAGGGTGGTAGTGGAAGGTAACAGATGTGTGGCACAAACATTAGGTGTGGGAAGACACATAGAAAGATCTGGTTATTGACATTTTAGGACTGATAGCCTCTACTCAGAGACAGGATACTAAGGAATTTCATCTCCAACCCTTAATTTTCAGAGCAAGCCCTCCACCTGATGAAACAGGGATTAACAGTCAACAAAGATTAAAGAAGAGAACTCTGGACCTTCCGGCTAGGGAAAGAGAAGCAGGTGGCAAGGAGGGAGGGAAGGTTTAGTAACTTCAGAGTCCCTTGATCTTTCCTGGAGTGGGTTTATAATCAGAGGCCCCCAAACAGTAATCAGCTCCCAGCCTCTCTGCCCACACAGGTTAGGCATACAGGAAGAAAGGAAGTAGGAAGACCTGTTTACCTCTGGTTTGTTTCCGTTTGTCTTTTTCCCTTCTTTGTCTCCTCTGTTTTACCGGAGTCTGTTTGTGTTCTTAGCCCATTGTCTAAGGGGTGCTTGGCAAATCTTCCTCCTCCCGCCCACCACCTTTCCCACAGTCTCCTTCGTTTCACATCCAGAGCTGCACACATGGGAGCAATAGGTAAATGCTAGCCCCACAAAGCACACTCTACATCACGCGGAAGGAGTAAAGTCTGTTTGGCAAGCCACCAAGCTTGGCTCTCTCGGAGGTTCTGGAGAGGGAGATAAAAGTGTGCCTTTTGCACTGCAGTGTTTGTAGACTTTGTATGAAATTCTCCTTGCAGACAGCTCCGCAGAGCTGCCGGACACAAAGCAGAACCCCAGGTCCCACAGGCTGCCAAGCCTTGCCTCACACGCCACAGGGCTGAATAACGGTGCAGCCCTCGCCTCCTGTGCCTTCGATAGCTTCCCCAGTGGAAGAGGCACATCGGGAGCGTCTGATTCCCACCGTAGTGGGCAGAGGAGTGGCTTCAGACAGGGGCCTACAGGCATGGCCTATGAGGCAGACATCATGCTTCCATCGTCCCACCCCTTACCACTTCCCAACCCCCTCCCCCGTCCAAGCAGCCTAGGGTCCTCTAGCCTTGGGTCTGCAGAAAAATCTTCGTTGTTTCCAGAGCCCACAAAGACCTACTGGGATTTCACAACCACATTGCTCCAGGGTAAGCCCCTCTAAACGGAAGTCCAATGAAGCCCTAAGGTTAGAAACGGTCAACAATAGAACAGTCTCCGTTACAGCCCTTGCCTTCCTGAGACTTGTGACTAGCTGCTCAAGTCAGGTCTGAGCTCCGCATCTTGGGCACCTCCCATAATGCAGCTTCTTGGCTTCAAGGATCAGCAGATCATCTCGTCTCTGTGCCATCTGCTCCTGGGTTCTCCTTCTGCCCCTGCTCTGTCTTCGGTCAGATCAATCCCAGGTTTAAGCCACCAACTGATGACTCATACCTGAAGTCTTCCTATTCAGGATGCTGAGGCAGGAGGATTACCACCAATTCAAGGCCAGCTTTGGTTACATAATGAGTCTCAAGCCAGGCTGAGATGCAGAATGAGACCCTGTTTCAAAACAACAACAAAAACAAAAATGAAAACAAAACACAAGTTTATAACTTTTTTTTTTTTTTAAACAGAGTCTCCTTATATAGCTCTGGCTGGCCTAGAACTCAGAGATCTAACTGCTTTGCCTCCTGCATGCAGGAATTAAAAGTGTGTGCCAACACGCCCAGCAATTCATGAATTCTTGATGTCACCAGGATTGGACTGGTTCATGTCACCAAGCTCAGATTATGGTATTGTTACCGTGTTAACCTGACTTTACTTATTCCTGATTCGTAAGAATTTTTTCAAGACAAGTTTGCTTTTACCCAGAAACTACATAAGGCAGTTATTACATAAGGGTCTATACATTCCATTAAGGAGGCAAAACCGGACAACTCTGGGAAAAGCTCTAAGGTAGAGAGATCTTCGGAAATGGGATAAAAGAAGAAAAAAGCCCAAAGCAGAAGTACTATTCCCCTCCTGCAGTTTTTGCTTAGTGGGTAAAGGAATATGCTGCCATGGCAGAAGACCTGAGTTTGATTCCCAGAACCCATTTTAAAACAGACAAAAATCAACCCACACTAATGACCTCTCAAAAGCTGGGACATTTCTCATCTCTTTGCTTGTGGATATTTGGGAAACTGTTTGTCCTTGGGCTCTGAATAAAGCATCCTAAATAATCAGTCTGTAAAGCTCAAAGACCTTGACCAGCCCCAGATGTGTTCTAAACTAGCCCTGACTCCTACCTTCTGCAGATTCAGAGTTGCAGTCCCTTCTTAGGACAAAGGTGACCCTCTGGGTGGCCTAGACTCCCATCCTAATTAATATAAACCAGTCTCTGAAGAAGGGAGACTTGGTCATCACGGAAGGCTAAGATGTCTGCCTTGATTATAAAAACAATTCAATTTACAGCTGCACCAAAAAGAATAAACTACTTAGGGAAAATCTTAACCAAAAAGGAAAATGGTATTTAAAATGTAAACAACTAAATATTGCTAAAAGAAACTAAACACATAAAGAAATAGACAAACACTCATTTTCATGAGTTGCATTATATTGTTAAACTAGCCACACTCCCCAGAATGCTCTATGGATTGAACACGTCTCCATCAAAATCCCAGTGGCTTTTGGCTTTTCAGAAACAGAAAATCTATCCTAAAATTCATATAGACTCTCAAGAGGCAGTGAATAGCAGGACAATCTTGAAAAAGGAGAACAAAGTGAGACGTTTCAACCTTTCTGATTCAAAGGTTTATCACAACACTGTAACCAGAATATCATGGTACTGGTATAAAGAGCAGAGCCCAAAAATGAACCCTTGCCTATATGGTTGAATATTTTTCAACAAAGTTATAAGATCATTCAATAGAGAAAGGAAAATAATGGATTTTAGAGGAATTAAATATACATCTGAGAAAGAATGAAGTTGGACCCTTAGAACCACATGTAAAAATCAACTCAAAGCAGATCAAAGCTCCACTAGTAAGAAAAACTTAAAAACTACGTAATTCCTAGAAGAAAAGTAGACAACTTCAAACCCTGGATCTGAAGGTGATTTCTTGGGTAGGACACCAAAGCAGAGGCAAGGTCGAACTTGACAAATTGAACTTAATTCAAGCTAAGAACTGTTCCCCCACAAAGAACACAAGGGACAGAATTTTTAAAGTAACCCATTGAATGGCAGAAAATAGTTCCCTGACTCTGCCGCTAAGTTAGTCACAGGTGTGTGCCACCGCACTTGGCTATTGGGTTTTATACGCACCTTTTATACACAGCCTGTAGGTAATTTTAGAGGTTTTTTTCTAGCATGCCTACACCTGGACTACAACAGATAGCCCGAGTTGGGAATGAATGATTCTACTCATGACGTCATGTGGATGCTCAAAAAGGGGTTGATTTAGGAGGATTTTGGATATTTGATGTTTGGATTAGGATATGAGTTAAATTGCTACTAGCATTTGGAAACAGCAAGAAGAGAAGTAACCTTCTCCTTTCTATTCAGCCTGAGACATCAGACCATGGGATGGTGTCACCCACATTTATGACGGCTCTTCCCACCTCAATAGACCTAATCTAGAAACTCCCTCACAGGTCTGCTAGGTTTGTTTTCCAAGGTGATTCTGGATCCCATAAAGCAGGCAATCAAAACCATCACAGCTGTTTAACGTGAATCAACATGTCCCTCTCTCCAAAACAGAAGTAGCTCCCACATGGTTGTACCAAGCTGCCTAAATCCAAGTTTCAACTCCAGCTGATCTTCAACCCTTCTGACACTTACCTCTCCTTTCTTACCAGCCCTCTGTCAGAACATCCCCTCTGGTCCAACCAAGGTCTTGTTCCCTAGGTCTCTCCTATAGATATTCACCTGGAATACCCTCTTTCTAATCCACGCAACTTCTTTCTGCCCTCCATTCAAGTTCCAATATATGCCCCACCTTCTGTACACAGATTATAGCAATTGCATTAACTTATTTCTCTCACAGTTCTTTGAGGTTAAATTGTGTCATCTGCTGGTCACCATAGTTTACTTTCATGTGCAGAGCTCTGGACTGGAAACTAGGTTAGCTTCACCCACCCCTGCTCTCCAGGTGACTCACCCATAACTCCCATCTGCGATAGCAGACAGTCATGTTCTTAAGGATGAGACCGTGCATGTCTTCCCAGGCTCCGCACTGAGACAGGTGCCAGGGAGGAGAAAAGGCCTGGCTGGTTTTCACTGCCAGTTTAGCAACACAACCGGCATAATAGTGAGAGGGTTCTTGAGGACGGCATTGAAGAAGATGTCTGGAGGCTCATGACATCTGTAAATCCCGGCACTGGGGAGGATGGGGCAGGGGGCTCAGAGTCACAGCAACCAGCAAAAGTAAGGCCCTATCTCTAAATTAATTAATTAATTCGAGAGTTTGAAAGTCTGAACATAAGCATTTCTGTGAGCAAAATTCTTCCAAGGACCCCCCCCCTACTGTACCCGCTGCTTCCCCCTTCCCCCCCAAAAATACTGTTTCTGAGTTTGTCATACATGGTTTGAACTTCTATAGGCAGAATGTTGAGAGTTTTAGCAAAAGAAGGGAGGTTTGGGGGCAGACAAGATAGTCTACGGGGCTCTCCATCTACCAGCTTAACCAGCTAGTCCTGCTGCTGCCAACCCAGACATCACACAACCAGCTGAGAGGGCGCCTTACATCTCAAAGCTACCCCACCCTAGAGTCATCCCACCCATGCCAGTTCTGGACCATTCCACCGGCCTCAAGTTTTCCCTCACAGTTCCTTCGAGGTCATCCACTAAGTAGAGTCTGAGTAAACATAATTATGTGTGATTTAAGATTTCTCTTTTCAAAAGGAACCACCTCATGAAAATTTCATAGAGAGGAAATCGAAAATCAAGGGCAGGATGTAAAAAACGTGAAGATTCATAGAAGCAAATGTGTTAAGTGGGAACTTCCTAAAGGCTTTAAAATGCTTCTGGTTATGTATTCTACTTATCGCCAAAATTGAGCCTAAGAAGCTTTCTGTTTTTCTTAGCAGATCCAAAGGAAGCAGTATGCAGCCCACGTAGCTTCTGGAAGCTGCCGGAGCGCATGCATGCCCTTCCAACCCACCTCAAAGCAGGCTAATAGGGAATCAATCCTGAAGGGTCTGGCAGCAACAAAAGGTGTTGACTACCCCAATGAAAGGGCTACTTAGGCCCGGCTGAGCCCACGGAGGTGCCTGGATTCTATTTGTCCCACTGCCGTGCCAGAGGAGGCCCTTCAAACAAACCCTTTATATGTCCCCAGGAAAAGGGTAGGGCAAATCGAGGAGGGAAAGGGCCCCTATTTAGACATCCACAATCCATCATCCCAAAGGAAAATATTTCAATGCCAATGAAGCAGGGCAACTGGGCCAGAAAGCAAAGATCCAAGGTGTACAGAGAGCTCACAAGGGCCTTTTACAGAATAGGAGCTGCTCGAAGTTTCTCTGTGTTTGTTGCCTCAGGAGTCGGGAGTCCGACATCTGGCTCCGCCTCCTCCGGCGGCTGTGTACCGGTCCAGTAGCGATCTCAGAGAGAGTGTAGCGGCTATTGAAAGGCGGTGATGGGAACTCAAAAGGCAGACTAAGCTCTTTTTACAGCCCAGAGATCTGTTTGTTTCCCAGGATCTGAGGAGGAGGAACAAACTAGAACGTATGCTCAGATTACGCTTCTGAAAGATGAGTAAACTTTTCAACCATGTAGACTTCTCATTGGTTAAATAATGTCCCTTTTAACTGCACGATCGTGATTATATTTTAATATCTTTTGGTGGAGAAATCATGCGATGTAGGAAGGCTATCATAAATGACTTAACCTTCACTGTAAATACGTGTTACTTCTTAACAGCCTCCAGAACCATTTGGAAAACTTAGGTATTAGGTGTTGTTTGTTCACCACCCTCCACCCAGTGCCCTGCTGAGGAGCTGCTCTGTTCCCTCTGTCCTCTTCAATGATTGTTACAGCCTGCCCAAGATCCAGAGGTATACATCCCACCCAAGCCCAGTTCTCAGTACAGACAGAGGCTATGGTGCAGGAGACAGCACCTTCCCAGCAGCCCATATGCCCCTACCTTCCCCTACCTCTTCTCCAAGCAGCTGACACGTGTACAGCAGACTCTAGAGGGACAGGGATTGGAAGAGTCGCCCAGATACAGCTACATCCCTAAACCCACTGTTGGAGTGGTGGCTGTACCTTAGGAAGACCGATAGTTTCCATTCTTGGTATTGCCTTCTCGGAAATGAAGTGGTTAACGGAAACCTAAGGCTGCCCATTTATAAAGCAAGGAATCACTTGTGGTTCTCTTTATTTTGTCTGTTCGTTTATTTACTATTTGATGGAGCCGTATGGTTCATGTAACATCATCTATTGAAAAAAGATTAAAGCTTGAACACTCCCAAAACATGAAGGGAAAAAGAATGCTTTCTTGCCTCTAGAGCTGAGCAGTCCTTTTGACATCCGCCACACGGAGAGGCAGCTGTTGACATGAAACTGTCCACAATGAGGGCTCGCCAGGCTTCGGCGGACAATCAATTAGTAAAGAATGAGTGAGGGGGGACAATGACCTGTTCATACTGTATTAAGGACACCAGGGCCTCTGGACAAATCCAGTCTAGAGGCTGGACAAATGGAGGCCACGCCCACATCCGCTTGCCACCTTTCACCCAGGGCAGTCTCAAAGTACCTGTCTAGCCCTGCTGATTGATGGGTCTCCAGTGGCCTTGTTTGCCACCAGGATGAGGCACAGCAGCTGTCTGACAACACTTTGGGTGACCCTGGCCAGCACTTTCAAGGTAGGAAGCTCGGAACAGTGTCCACTTAAAGCCACAACAAAGGCACTAAGAGAGATATCCATCCCTTGTGAAAGGGTCAACAGGCTGGCTACTCTAAATACACATACGACAGTGACAGGGAAGTGGGTGTGAACGGAGACAAAATTGCTCTCAGGCAATCCTAGCTTGGCACTGTGTCACCCTGAAAGAGAGTTGGACTCTCAGACCCACTGTAACATGAACACAGACCTGGTGGCTCGGCCCTGTGACTGCTGCAGCACTGCTGGTCTGGGTCAGATGCGTTCAGTAGGCTTTAAGATGTCCCATGGTTGGCCCCTCCAGGGGAAAATCTGTGTGTTGTTTCCCTAATCTCCCCATTGTGTATGGCTAATGTGGTTCATATGTCCTGAATTGCCCATGTCTCAGCACAGCTGGAGTCCCTTCGTAAGCCCTGCTCCCAAGTTCCCACTCACTGGTAAGTGCTCCCAGAGGCCCATGTGTTGAAAGCTTGGTCTCTGGCCTTCCTGTTGTTAGGAGATGGGGCCTCTGAAGTTAGGTAACTAGGCATGTGTCTTTGAAGACCACACCTCTTTTGTCCTTCTTTGATTCTCAGAGGCCTCAAGGTAAGTAGCCGGCTCCAGCCCATGTTTCCACCATGATGTGCTGCCTCAACACAGGGCCAAAGCAGTGGGACCAGCTGACTGTGAATGAGGAGCCAAAATAAACCTTCCTTCTTTTTAAGTGGAATATCTAGGGGTATTTTCATATAGTAACAGGAAGCTGACGCATCCATCAGCCCATGATGCCTTCCTCCATGTCACTGTTACAGGAAGAAGACAGAATTCAAGTGGATTCCATAATGGAGCTGACATATATTCGATTCCATGAAGTTGGGGAATAGTAAGGTCTCCCTTCCTTTCTCTGTGTCTTTATCTCCTTTATTCCCTTCATACAGAGCCTTTAACTGAACTCAAAGCTTGGCTACAACCATCAAGTCCCAGTGATCCACCTGCCTCTGATCCCCGCAGCACTGAGCTTACAGGTATGCTTGCAACCACATCTGGCTTGTGACGTGGGCTCTGGGAGTTTAGACTCAGGCCCTCGTGCTTACACAGTGAGCACTCTTCTCCACTGAGTCATCTCCCCAAATCCTTGATCCTTTTTATGGACAAAGTCTGCTTCCTCATTCACCTTCCTGGCCCCTAAGAGCTCTCACCAAATTGTCTTGCTTTTCTTCTGCCTGCTTTATTGAAAACACGAGAAACATTTGCCTAAGCAGCACTGTGATATGTGGAGGTAAGCGCACATTTCAGTGAATCTAAAGTTTTTGGTTTTGTTATCTTTGTTCTTGTTAGGTTATTTTGATCTGGTCTGTTTTTAAGAGACGTGCTCTGACTCTATCCCAAGTCGGCCCAAAACTCACTATGTAGGCCAAGCTGGTCTCAAACTCACAGAGATCTTTCTGCCTCAACATCTAAATGCTAGGATTACAGGCAAGAGCCACCATGCCTGATGCAAGATCCAACGTTTACGTGACTGTTAAAATGCAAAGCACATATAAAATTATAAACACAAGAGGCCTGAGAGTGGTTGAGAGCATGCGCAGCTTTTGCAGGGGACCTGAGTTCAGTTCTGAGCACCCATGTTCAATGGCTTACAATCATTCATAACTCCAGCTTCGGGGAGGATCGGCTCCACTGGCTCCTGCTTTCAAACACACACCCCATACACACACACACACACACACACACACACACACACACACACCTTTTAAAATAAATCTACCAACTGAATTTCATCCACAGCCCATTTTAATTATTAACACATGTTAAGTCTACATCTTTGTGCTCCGTGTATATTACACTTTGCTATGACTCCTACTGAACCAGATGAATAGGCTCTGGGAAGATGCCCAGAAGCAAGGAAAGATGCCCAGGGCAGGTTTGATGTCTGCTCCTATCTTCAGAATACATTAAACATAGATTTGTGCAAATTCTTGGGGCAAATCCCACCCTGCCCCCAGAGTCCTACTGGTGTTTTACACCTGCCCCATAAGAAGAACCCAGTTCCAGTTCGTGCTTACTTGAAGACTCATAAATGCAACCTCCCTCAGAGTGAGCCCACTCTCCTCCACACCCCTTTGCATCTCATAATCTCCTTTCCGGCTTCCTTTCTGCTCCCCAAAGACCCTTCTGCTATATGACTCTGGCGAGATTGTGTTTTTCCTTTCCCACAGCCAGAAACAAGTGTAAAGAATACCCCGCCCCCTCTGCTCTCCTGTATTCTCCAATGATGGGCCTCCATTCTCGGGCTTACTCAAGCTCTCCTTTCCCTCGGCCCCACTTACCCACCTCAAATCATGCAATTCCTTGCATAGGGGAGCTTCTTAGGGTGTTTAATAAACACCATAGGGCATGACCCTGTCCTCAGGCCCCTCGTGACTGAGGTTGTACAAATCTGATTTCATGGGCTCGTATTAGGCTTGAGCCATACAAAATTGCTGTTATTCAACCATGTTGACATCCGAAAAGAACGACAACTCCTTGAGCTCCGATCTAATAAAGGAGCCTGGAATTCAAATATTAAAAACATATTATTGGGCACCCCACCTGCTCTCTTCCAAACCCGAATAGGGGTGGGGATAGAAAGCAGCGCGCATCGTGTTCCACAGAAGACAGCACTTTGCACTGTTGGGGATAATTCTGCCCACACAGGGATGTTTATAAATGTCTGGAGATGGTTTTGGCTGTCACGGTCACATGGAAGATGCTACTGCCATGGGAGAGCGGGGGTAGAGGGGAGGGCTGCTAAACGACCTACAGTGCGCAGGGCATCCACCACAGTGAATTGTGTGTGCCAGATGTCAGTAGTGTTCCCCCTGTATCCTTACCCCAAATATTTGGAACTAGAAGTGCTACACGTTTCAGACTAAAGGAGGCTTTAGAATATTCGAGTATTATCGAGATATCATGGGGATAGGGCTCAAGTCGAAACATGAAACACATTAATGCTTCATATACACTTTCCACACACAGCCTGAAGGTAATTTTTGCATTATTTTTGGCATGCCTGCATGCTAACTGCAGCCCGTCACATAAGGTCGGATGTGGAATTTTCCACTTGTGGAGTCATGTCAGCTTTTAAAAACTTTCAGATTTTGGAGCACTTCAGATTTTTTTTTTTTTTTTAATTTTCAGGGGGGCTGTAAAAGCATGCTCAGTTGGCAGTGAGCTTCACTAGCACACACAAAGCTCTGGGTTTAATCTCCAGCACTACATAGTGGTATCTGCCTGTAAGCTCAGCACTATCCAGAGGTAGAGGTGGGAGGATCACAAGTTGAAGTCCAGCCTCAGCTACACAATGAGTTTGAGGCCAACGTGAGTTACATGAGACTCTCTAATCTTGAAAAGGAAAGAAAGATAAAATCCGGATTTTCAGTTTAGAGATGTTCAGACTTGCCAAGGGGAAATAACCTGGTTTTGAGTGTGTTGTGGGGACTCATACTCTTAGACATGTAGTTAAGAAGTAGCATTGAGGGGCAGGAGAAATGGTTTAGTGGTTAAGAAACATTCATTCTTGCAGAAGATCCAGGTTCAGTTCCCAGAACCCATATGTTGGCTCACAACCATCTGTAACTCCACTTCCAGGGGATCCAATGCCTGGATCTGGCCTCCAGAGCACTGAATGCATGTAGTACACAGCCATACGGCACTCAAAACATCCACATAAAAATAACAAAATAAGGCCGGATTACAGCACTCGGGAGGCAGAGGCAGGTGGATCTCTGTGAGTTCGAGGCCAGCCTGGTCTACAGAGTGAGTTCCAGGACAGCCAGAGTTACAACAGAGAAACCCTGTCTCAAAAAATAAATAAATAAGTAAATAAATAAAAGAAGCAACATCAAGAGGTCAGCTCTGTCACCTGTTAGCATGTAGGGAGCTCCCCTCCTCTGCTCTGAGGCATCTGGTTCCAGGCTTCCTCTTGCTTTTCCCTGGGTGCTTCTGTAGTCCTCACTTGTAGCCACCATGGTGGGTATCTTTTGAATATCTGCAAATCTCTGAGTCAGAGGCTAGACTTGGCTCCTACAGCCTTGAAGGTCTTCAGAAGCAAGAGAAGGGCACTGGACCCCTCCTTGCCTTCTTGGCCTAGCAACCTAAGCTCCCCCCTAACTGCTGGAGCAGGAGCCTCCAAACCGCACGATGCAGTACTCCCCACGAGCAGAGAAAGGCGGTTTCCTGGAAGGAATCTCATGTCACTCTGGGAGATGAGGAAGGGAATTTGAGAGGCCCTACAGCATCCCCAGCCACGATAGAAAATCACCTACTCAGAGAAATGGAAGGAATGTTGGCTACCATCGACTCAAGGCCACGTGGGAATTTCTAAGAGCAACAGTCAAGACACTGCTCCAAAGGAGTCCTAACGCAAGAGGTCTCCTCAGACAGACGTCCTCCGCATCACATCAGACCCGAGCTGCAGTGGCATCTCCCTGCTGCCCCAGCGCCTCCAGCTCCAGCTGCAACTGGACACTGCAGGATAAAATGGGAGGGGGGGTACATTTAGGGGGAGACATATGATCCTGTCCCAACTCGGAGCCTGTTCTCCACTTTTCAGAACTTAAAACCTGTCTGACGTTCACCAAATGACACAGAGTGCTGGCAGATGGAGGAGGGAGGAAAGGCTAAATGTATTTTAATGGGACCATTAGGATTATGTCCAAAGGTGAGAAAAAAGCATTTGCCTGCCAAGAAAATAAGCATCGGTCTAAAAGAAATATAGAATGTTCCATGGCTTTCCCATTTGCTCCCCCCACCTCCTTTTTTTTTTTTTTTTCCCCCCTTTTATGAGCATCTGATTCAACAGGAGGCAGCCTAGGTCATATGTAGCGTACAAATGCATGTTTTCTTAAGCCAAGCAATGTGGCCAGAAATATAGGAAGGCGGACAAAGAGCACACATGCTGGTATGGGCTAGGTCTAATGGAGTCGGTGTAGCTTCCAGACTTTGGCAGTCCGCAGAATGAGGGCCTTACCTTTGACCAAGCAACCAATCATCCATAGCCCGCATTCTGGTGTTAATCAATAAGCCCCTCTCTCTCACAATACCGGTGTTAAACCCTGGAATGGCATGTATCAGAACAGAGTTTTGTTTTGTTTTGTTTTGTTTTGTTTTGTTTTTTCTTACATTGAGGGGAATGTGTGCACATGTGTGTGTGTGTGTGTGTGCATGCCCTTAATGTCCACCTACTTCCATTGATTAATTAATGAAATCCAGGGTCTGGCTCCACCTGTGTCTTCTTGGGTGCTCCTATTTTTCACACGAGCCTGACAATTTTGAGGCTGACACCTGATTCAGATTGTGAGCACTTAGCAAGTCTCGGGATACTCACGATGGCCCGGGATCCATACAAAATAAATGCTCAGACAACTCAGGGCCTACACCTGAAGACCTGGCTACTAGCAGAGAGAACCAAACGGTCACACCCAAGAAAAGAAAGTGATCTCCACCGAGGCCAGGAGCTAAAAGAAATGTTGTAAATGGGCAGACCAAATGGGCAGACCAAATAGAGGGCACGCCTGACCTCGACGCTGTGCCGGCGTCAGCCACTGTAGCATCCCACAGCAAACTAAGGGACAAGCGAACATTGGTCACAAAAGGAAGAACATCCCTCATAAAGTAATAAGTCATCTCCTGGCAGAAGGAAATCCCCCAGTCGTAGAAACTGGTGAAGAGAAGAAAAGAGGAAGAGACACTAAATCAAGCTGGGCCAAATGGGAAATACCCACTTGAGGGGGAGGAGGAGATATTAATGACAAAAAGATGCCATAATTGGAGAAGACGGGAGACCATTCCGAACCCAGGCTCCCCTACATCAGCCGACTAGTTGCAACATTCCTGCCGCTTCAAGTTCTTCCCATCACTTACGATCTTTAGATCAATCTACTTGTATCTCTATTTTTACCTTAAAATTCTTGACACAAATGCTGAACCAAAGCCTAACGCTGCTTATCGTAAACAGAGAGAAACTATGAAAACAAATACCAGGAAGCGGAGGAAAGCGTTAGGGGAGAATTTCAGCGAGATGCTGAAGGCTGGCAGCCCTGAGCTTGCTCCCCCAAGGGAGGCCAGCCTGAGCTACATAACAAGCCTGCCTCAAAAATATTTTTTTAAGGTGAAGAAGAAAGAAGAAGAGGAGGAGAAGAAATCGTTTTAAATAGAGAAGATCAGTGTCAGAGAAACATTGGAAACATTTCAGAACCAACGTTAGACTCTTTGACTTAACAAGTACACCTAAAATGGTATTGAAAGGTAATGCTGTCTTGATATAACATTTAATATCGTTTTTATTTTATTTTGTTTTGGTTTTGGTTTTGGTTTTGGTTTTTTCGAGACAGGGTTTCTCTGTTGTAACTCTGGCTGTCCTGAACTCACTCTATAGACCAGGCTAGCCTTGAACTCACAGAGATCTGCCTGCCTCTGCTGCCCAAGTGCTGGAATTTAAAGTGTGTGCCACCGCTGCCCGGCTTAATATAGTATTCAATGTCATGTGACAGTCACCTATAATGGTCTCCCATCTCCTAAGCCCATCCCTAAGGGGCTGGCCAAGCAGGAAGATTCTGAACGGTCCTCCTAGGAAAAGCAGTCTGTCTGAAATACTGAGAGAAGCAGGGGAGCGGGGAGGGGGGGAGGGGGGGGGAAGGCACATCATCACCCTCATCAACACTGCGCCATTTATCTTTCTTATAAAATGCAAGAACAAATCAGAATGAGCGTCATGTGTTCTCCAACACCAAGTCAACTCCGGACCCCAGACGCCTCCCAGGAAGACTCTCTTCCAAGCAAGATATGGTGACACTTACTCACAAGCCTAGGATAGGAAAATCACCAAAAGTTTAAGTGCAGCTTGGGCTGTAGTGTAAGGAAGTGTAAGTAGTAAGCCAGGCAAGGCTATATGGCAAGACCCTGTCAAAAGGAGTGGGGGCCGGGCACCTCCCCTCTTGCAGGTACGACATTCTTTGCTAACACACAACCGATTACCTATCAGTGGGGCAGGATAGGAATAAAATACATCAGAGCACCCTAATGTAGACATTACCAAGGAGTGGGCACTGGCTGGCAATAGTACAGACGCAACCATAAGGAAAAGTGGTCAAAGGAAGATAAAATCTCCCTTTTGGGCAAGGCCAAGAATAAGATTCAAATTATTGGATCCCAGGAGGAATTTCCAGGAATCCCTGGAAAAACTTTAACACCTGGTTTCCAACCTAACTATCCTCTAGTGCCCAATAGTAAGTAAGGAAAAGCCCTCGTGGGCCCTGCTGACCCGTGAAATCCTGCACTAAAGACCACAACTACAATCACTGAGTGGGTGAGGTGTGTACACAATAATTACTAACGTATTAAACAGGCAAACATACTCAACCCACGGCACATCTTAAAGGGACAACTCAAGACTTAGCCTGACCTCCAAATGCCCTTGACTCTCCTGCAGAGCCCACCATCCTCACTATGGATCTCAATCTTAGGTCAGTTGGTGCATCATTAACACGTAGCTTAACATTCAGTTAGCTGCTCACCTTGTATTTTTCAGCACAGGTACTAGGAACTGGGGCTATGCTGATTGCTGGCTCCCGTCTTCAAAGGTCTTCCATACTCTTGAGAGATTTAATAAGCACACAGATAGGGACCTTTTTCCTTCTCTCCTCCCCTCCCCAGGCTTATTGGCTGCAGCTCTGTTAATTAGACCGAGGAAAGACAGGTTAACAGGAGAAAGACAATCAGCCAGTCTGTAATCTCCATAGAAGATCCTCCTGCCTGGTATACCTGCTCCCAGTTCTATATGAGAATGTCAAATGTGGTTAAGAATTGGAGGTTCGTACACTTAACTCAGGAGAGAGTGGGGAAGGAGCAGAGAGGAGGAACTTACCCCCCCCTCCCCAAATAAAGGGCTTTTTGAAAAGATAACCCAGCTCTCTTAGAATGGCCAGGAGAGGAATAGTTTTATGGTACTGTTCGGGCGACTTGGGACTCTGGCCTCTAAGGGAAGCTGACTGAGTTGCTCCCAGTGAGAGAAATGAATGCCTTCAGCCTAAAGTACTTCAATTATCAATGTGGCATGTTTAGTGGTGTCTCGTCCTGGTCCCCATCACAGGCAACACACATGAAAGGCTAAAAGCACTGGCTTGTAGCCCCTCACAAACACCTCCACAGACTGCATGCCTTGGCTGCTGCAGGTCACAACATCTCACAGGAACTTCAGGTCTATAAGTCCTCTGGGACATTGACCTGTGGTTAGACTCAAGGTAGGAGGCATGATGAGGCAGAGGAGAGACATGTTCCGATGGACACTAAGTGGACCGGCCAGAGGGATGAACTCCTTTAATCCCAGCACTCTGGAGACTTAGAGAGGAAGATGGTGAGTTTGAAATCACCCTCAGCTAAGCAATGACACTGTGTCTCAAAAAACAAAACGAGCTCAGTGGACAGAATATTAGATCATCTTCCCTTCCAGAATGTTCTGTCCATTCACTCTGTGCATGGTCAGGCAACCCAGAGTGCTACCTGTTCGGGCAAAACAGAGATCCAACCTATCAGCTCCGACCTTCCACCAACATGGGGTGAATAAATAGGCTTTTAAAAAAGAAAAGAAAGCTAAAAGAGGCTATATGTGCACGCTCTCACCCACTCCAGAAAAAAAAAAAAAAAAAAAGACAGCCTTTATTCTTCTTAAGCCAAAATTTATTTTGCCTGGAGAAGTCTCTTTCCCAGCCAGAGTCAAACAAAGAGACTTAAAAAACAAGCAACAAATAAGCCAAAACAGCCACAGAGAACAAGGACAAGAAAACCCTTCCAAACAGCATCTGTCCTGCCAAGCCCAGTCAGGCTCAGCCTGGGCTGCACAGCAAGGTAGCCACCCTAGAATGCCAGAGAATGGTTCTTTTTTCCCCAACAACTTGTTAAAATTGTTAGCATTCCCTTGAGAGACAGAGGGTGGGAGTGGTGTGACTAGCCCAGTCTCTTGGCCAGTTGATGGAATAGGGGGTGCTGTGTACCCCAACAGGTGCACAGCCACTTACAAAACAGGCACTATGGCGCTGAAAGGCTGAGAAACTACTTGTTCTCTTTGTCAGCTGCTCCTACTACTTTGGAGAGGGATATTGTGTCCCTGGCTTGGGGGGAAGAGAAAGGGAGGGGGAGGAAGGTTTAAGGTTGCCAAAGGATAAAGGGGAGGGAGAACCAAGCTGAGGGCTGGAAAGGCAGAGAGGGAAGGGCTTGTGCAGTTTTCCATTTGGAAAGGGTAATGGGCCTGGTGGCTGAATTGAAAAGTCTATTACGAACCTTCTGGAAAGCTCTAGGGGCATATCTCCATATGCATTGGAAATGCAAGGGGACAGAGGTTACATTGATACTGGTTAAAACACACCAGCATCAGATAGCAGCTACAAGAACAGGAAACTCTATGTTGGTTTATTGTTAATTGGTTGGTTGGTTGGTTGGATGGCTGGCTCATCAGTTAGCTGGTTTGGATAGCTGAGTTTTTGAGACAGGATCTCACTATGTAGCTCAGCCTGGCTTGGAACTCTCTATATGGCCCAGTCTACGTTCCAAACTGTTGCAATCCACCTGCTTTAGCCATGTCTAGCTTATACATACATTTAAGAAAATTTAAACTTAAAAGATTGCTCAGCAACTTCTTCGTAATTCCAGAGAATTGCACCCTCAAGAAAGTGTGTGTTCAAAGCTATCCCCTTTGGCTGACTTGCCATCCAGGCATGTGATTTTGACGGTACTAGCCAAATAGCTTCCAGTTTCCAAGTTCTGAAGCCCTTGAGCATCTTAATCCTGGGTTTCCACATCCCCAGTGAGGATCTCAGCAGCCTGAACCAGCCAAAGTGGTCAGGAAGCAGCTCTCTCTGAAGCCAAGTGCAAATTGACCTGAAAGATGGGTCTAGAGTGAACTTTCTTCCCTTTGGGAAAGTTGTCGTAATTACTAGGAGAGAGTTACTGGTTTTGTTTAGAAATTAAGACAAGATGGGGGAAGTAATAGCCTGACACTCTTTCACATGGCGAGTTCAGCTCCATGGAGGCTAGCAGAAGACAGGGCAACAAGCCACAAGGCAAAATGAGCTCCCGTGTTTCACAACGATTATTTTAAGGAAAGGAAGGCATTGATCTGAATGCAGGGCATGGGAGGACAATGATGGATGACTTAGTTAAAGGGAAGGCTGAGCATGAATCTCATTTTAGCTGACTATATGTCCATCCTTTTTTCTTCTTTTTTTTTTTAAAGTTTTATAATGAAAACTATCACCCAGACCATCTTACATGCACAGCTTTGAATGCTAAGCATCGAAACTACCCACTTGAGCTCCCACCTGACATCCGACATCATTGTGGCTTTACTGTGCCACTAAATTTGCTCCATGATCTTACTCTTCTGTTGGATGCTACTGGAAATTGTCTTGATTACAAGGCCTCCCCAAAGGCATGTTGACCCTGTGAGCCTTTTCAGCTTTGTACTCCAAATGCCCAGCATACTACTCCCACTGATCCTGGTCAATGGTGTCATGAATCTCACCTGATGCTACCCAAGCATCACGCTAATGTCTTAGATGTCTGGGTCCTGGTCAGTTTCCACCTGGTCATACTCTCTGGAATCCTGTCTAAAGTGATTTCTTGCTGACCAGTCAGTACGGAATATTTTGGTGACATTTAAAGACCTAATATCAACAGAAGATGTCTTGCAGGGTCTCCCTATCTGGCCAAGGCACCTTATCTGCATAATGGCAATCTCTTAAAAGAATTCTGTGCTCATGGGTCCCCTCTCTGGGAGTTTCACAGTCAGAGAAGAGTGAGTCTTGCAGACAGAGGTCTAGGACCAGGAGAAACTCTTGAGACACAGACTGTCGTAAGACTGTCTCCCGTCTATGTTCCTCAGGGCCTGCTTTTCTTTCCTAAAAGCCATTTGTTTCCTCATAAGTGCACCTCCTTCTACTATTAAGATGTTACATACGGGGCTGGAGAGGTAGCTCAGAGTTAAGAGCTCTGGCTGCTCTTCCAGAGGACCTAGGTTCAATTCCCAGCATCCACCTGGCAGCTCACAACTGTGTGTAACGCCATTTCCAAGGAATCCAGCACCCTCTGACAGATACAACAACAATGTACAAAAAAGATAGATAGATGATGGATAGATAGATAGATAGATGATAGTTACGTACATCCTAACAGCCTCTTTTGAGTCACATTTTTTCTGTGACCTCCTGTATCCTTTTGTAAATAAAAACTTCACTGTTCTCTTGAAACCTGTCTTTTGTCAGTTTAATTTGAGGTTGTCTACTGCAAAACACTGGAGGGCAGAGGAAAAGTGTGTGGAAAGGCTAGGGGAGAAAAACTTACTATCCACCATGAAGGTAAGGCACTTGGGATACTGTCACTAGAGACACAACCACAAGTGTATGCTGTAAGAAGTGAGGCTTTGGCGTTCATTGTGCCAGATCTTAGTGAATTCCAGAGCTCAGTTACTGTCTGCACCAGGAGGAGTGTTCCTTTCCGGGGTCTCTTCCTCCCCTCCTCTGTCCACATTCTCCTTTCTCTCCTTTCTTTCCTCCTCCTCCACTCTCTGTTCTTTCTCCTTTCCTCCCTTTTTTCCCTCCTCCTGTTCCACCTTTCCTCTTTCTCCCCTCTCCTCTTTCTCCTCGTCTTATATTAATGGGCTTTCTTTTATAAAGTTTTTTAATTATTTATTATTTATTATTTATTATCTATTATTTATTATTATATATTTAGCTATCCTATAAGAGGCACACACGCGGTTGTCAGAAGGGAAACTTACCAGAATCAGGTTCTCTCTTTCCGGTCCTCTGCAAGAACACTGAGTGTCCTTAACCTCTGAGCCATCTCTGCAGCCCCAGATTCAGTTTCTATCGATGCCCTTTTTCTGTTGCAGGATCCGATCCAGGAACCACATTGGGCCTCATTGCTGTGTCACCTCGGGCTGCTCTTGCTGTGACAGTGTGTCAGACTCTGCTTATTTCTGGTGGCCTCGGCACTTCTGAGTACTGGTCAGTCACCATGTAAGGTCCTTCTGTTGGAGTCTGCTTGAGCTCTTGTTGCTTTACTTCGCTTTTGTTTGCTTGTCATCCACGCACTGCTTGAAGCACACACATCACAGAGGCCCAGTGCCCTTTCCGTCACATCACATGAAGACATACTGTCTTCACACAGTGACATTTTGGTCACTGTGACCAAATACTTAACAAGGAAAAAAACTAAAGGAGGGGAAGAATTATTTTGGCTCTCAGTTTGGGGTCCATTCCATCCTGGCGGGGAAGGCACGGTTGCAGGATCAGCTGTAAGATGTGGCAGCAGAAATGGGAGGCTGCTTGCTCACATCTAAGTAGATCAGGAAACAGACAGGACAGGAAGCACCCCAGGACCAATCCCTCCAGGCAGGCTCCACCCTATAAAAAGGGCCTAAAGCTTCTACCACCAGCTGAGAAACAGGTGTTTAAAGGTATGACCGGGGGACGGCAGGCAGCATTTTATATCCAGACCGTCACAGGTACACAGTATCAACGTGATGTTGACCTTGCTCACTGGCTGTGGTTGCACCTACCAGGCCCACTTCCTTCCTTCCCATACTACACTTTCCAGAAGGAAGTCACTATGGGCTTCACTCAGGAGCAGGGAGTTAAGCTCCTCTTCCTTGAACTCATTATTATTTTTCATACCTTGATTTATACCCAATGCTGCTTGATTTTTGTGGCTCACACAACTGCAGGCAGCATCTGTTTCTGGGAGCTGTTGGTTCCTGTGTCTCTTCCACACCTGCCAATACTGAGGAGGCTTGGGATGTCCACTGCTCTGTGGCTACCTTTGTTCCTTGACTTGCTGGAATGGGGGATGTTCCCAGACCGTCCTTCTGGACTCTCCTGCCCCGGTTACAGAATCAGCCACTTCTCTTATAATCCTCAGCCAGTTTTCCAGAGACATTGAGTTTCTATCACAACACAAAAGAGTCACAGTGTGGACCAGACCAGAAGGGGGGGAAAAAAAAACTTGAGAGGCTGATGAAAGCTAGATGAATCTGGATCAGGGGGCGGCTTCTTGGGGCCCGCGTTCTATTTTTGCTGTGTGACCCTACTTCAGTTGTTTGTGTTTGTCTGGGACAGGGTCTCACTGTATAACCCACTCTGGCCTGGAACTTGTGGTCCCCCTCTCACAACATCCTAAGTACTGGGATTGTAGGCATGCACCACTGTGCCTGCTGAAGCACATACTTTTAATATCTTAGGTTATTTTTAAGTGAAATGTTTTAAACATTTCTGGAATCCATGAAGTACCTCTCCAGAATATAGTTTGTAAAACACTGCTAGAAACCATACAATTATATTTTCTGTAAGCATTGCTTTATAGATAAGGGACTTATTCAACTGTGCTAATATTGATTGTGGGTAAGGAATGAGCAAACTCAAAACCTTGTGCATGTTAGGTAAATACTCTACCACTAAGCCACACCTTCACCTCCAATACCAATTCTTTTGACTTGTTATTATACAGGCCATATCCTCTGGGCCCTACTAGACAACTGAAATCTTGCTAAAGTCTGACTAGCACCCCACAATTGTCTTCTGAATTGCATACATATCTTTCTAAGGGAGGAAGGATTTATTTTGGCTCATGGTTTCATAGGGTTCAGCCCAACATTGGTGGATACACTGTGGTAGAAACAGTTTACATTATGATGGGGTAAGAAGCAGAGAAAGGAGCTTTCCCTTTCCTCTTTGTCTCTGTTCAAGCCACCATGTAGTAGTGTTGCCCACTTTCAGGACGGGTCTCCCACTCCTGTTAACACCCTCTGGAAAGCCTCTCAGAGACACATCCAAAGATGGACTTCACCAATATCCTTGACTATTATAAATACAGTCAAATTAACAATGAAGAATAACCATTGCAAGTCTACTTCTTGTCATCTTGATACCCAGATACCTCGACTTAACCCATTACTTTCTTCCATTCTTCACCCCTCAAGGGTTCTGGGCCATCTCATATGGCAAAATGCATTAAATGTGTGTTTCCAACGTCTTCACAGTTCCATCATACCAGTGACCTCATTTCTCTCGTACCCACTGTCTAAGCGTTACTTCTGTGTCACTATGACCACATACCCAATCAAAACAACTTAAGAGAAGAAAGATTAGTTTTGACTTACAGTTTCAGAGGGTTCAGTCCATCACAGCAGGAGTGGATCTAGGAAGGGGATTTAGGGGAGCAGAAAAGTTTATATCATAGTGAGCCACCAAGCAGATAAAAGGGAAGTCTGGTATTCTTGTATGTTTGGTTTTTTTGTTTTGCCTGCATATATGTCTGTGTGAGGGTGTCAGATCCCCTCAAACAGGGGTTATAGACAGTTGTGAGCTGCTATGTGGATGCTGGGAAATGAACCCAGGTCCTCTGGAAGAGCAGCCAGTGCCCTTAACCGTTGAGCCATCTCTCTTAGCACTCTTGTACATGTATTTTATTCAAAGCTTTTTAATTTTTAAAAAAAGCTGGGATTTCTTTACATCACATTTATTTATTTTTAGAGTGTGTGTGTGTGTGTGTGTGTGTGTGTGTGTGTGTTGCAGCACGCTTAGAGTTTGGTTCTCTCTTCCTATCACATGATCAAACTCAGGTCATCAGGCTTGCTGGCAAGCACCATTACCTTATAAACTATCTCTTCTTCTCCCCCACCCCATTACTAGGAGTCCTCATTAGGATCACTTCCATAGAGTCCAGAAAGTTCCACAGCCCACCACCCCCAAGATGTTCCTCAATTCCAGCCATCTCTCCCTGTATTCTCTGGCTCCACCCTCCCACTCCCATTCCCAGCTGCCCCCAATCCAACAACAAACTATTCCTGTTTCCCTTCCCAGGGAGATCTGTGGATTCTCCCCAGAGTCTTCCTTGTTACCTAGCCTCTTTGGGTCTGTGGATTGTAGCGTGATTATCCTTTACTTAACAGCTAATATCCACTTATACATGATCTTACTAGACCAAGAGAGCTAAGATTTGAACATAGCCATTCTGGCTCCACTGTCCACACTCAAACAATATGCTGCCTCTGGATGCCATAATTCCTTTTCTTTCTTTCTTTTTTTTTTAAGTTTATTTCTTCTTTGAGAATTTCATACATGTGAACACCATAATCTTCTGTGGTCACTGGACTCAAGGCAAATTTATTAATTTATTCTGTGGACATTCCCTGAGTGCTTGCTCTTCCACAGATTCTATCTCAAACAGATGGTGGAAGAATGCATTAGTTGTGCAGCCCTATTCAGATTCAAAGGCTCCCACTCGGCGCCATCTATGATGCCCTACTTTGTCCTGAAATCTATCCCACTGGGCAGAAAGCATTCTTGACTACCTCCCACCTACTCATCGCCTCCCTCTGTTGGGGCTGGGAGACACCTCCCAGCCATCAGTCTTTTCACTGGAGATGAAAAAGAGACTCGATGAATGAAGCCACTTCATCAGCCTGAGCAGAGTTGGTGTGAGGTCAGATTCCCTCGGGTCGTCTGGTACCTGTTTCTTCTGCGTTGGTCTTGGCTGTCTGGCTTCCTGTCAGTGGCGTGTGTGGTCATCTCTGCCTCCAGTGTCTCTTCAGTCAAACTATAGGTTCCTTGAACTCTAGAACTGTCTCTCCTCTAGAATATGGTCCGTTTCTCAGTGGGCTCCCAGGGTCTACATCTCCTTTCATCTGTCTCCAGACATTCTTAGGACTCTCAGAATGTATTAGAGTACTGCATTATGTATACACGTACTGAGGGTGTAGAAGATGAAAAAGACGTGTTTCCTTTTCTTGCTAAGAAGCTCACCATCAGTGGCAGTGACCACAATAAATGCACAGAGAAGTACATACAGACTAGTAAAGTGGCTCAGCAGATAAAGGCGCTTGCTGCCAAGCCTGATGACTTGAGTTCAATCCCCAGGACCCACATGGTGGAGGGAAAGAAATGACTTCTCACAAGTTGTTCCAAAACCTCCACATGCATGAGGTAGGACACACACATACACACACACACACACACACACACACACACACACAAGTAAACATGTTCTTCTTTATACCAGAGAATAGAAGTTTTATTCAAGAGCTCAAGGATCTTTATAGAGAAGGCAAGATTAGGAGCTGGGACTTGGGAAGGAAGAATTTCACAGCACAGAAGGAAGGGGAACAGCAGCAGCCTGAGCAAACAGAGGCAGGAGCTCTGCCCCCAATACAATGTAGGAAACCCAAAGCCAGAAAGTTGATCTTATCCTCTCCCTCTTTCCTCTTACATCCTCTCCCCCTGGAGTAGGTCATTAAACCCTCACAGGAGAGGTGACCTCTCTGTACCCGAAGAAGAAAACAACAGCAACAAAAAGCATTCTAGTCTCTGAAGACCAGGGACACAGAGAAGACTCCAAACAAACAAGTCCTTGCCAAGCCCCCCACCCCAATCCCAGTCTATACCATTAGGTCATACCCTCTCTGTCCTACTGCACTTCCCACAGTTCCCCGTTTCTCCATCAAATCCAAGCATCGAAACAGAAGTGTCCCTATTTCCCAGGGTCTCTGTTTCCAAAGGCTCCTGTGTGCGGCTGAACTTGTATGAAACTAATTTGTATGTTTTTTGTTTTTTTTTTGTTTTTTCTAGTTCATCTCCCTTTCATTCTAGGTACCTTAGCCAGAGTCCTGGTGAGAAGTGAGGAAACAAAATCTTTCCTCCCGCAGATGGACCCTACAAAAGGGATGTGCTGGGCCAACCTCTTGCTCCTTATGTGAAGTGCCACTGAGAAGCAACCATCATACAGCATGAAATCAACGAATTACTGTGCGTACTCTACAGGGCAAGCACCAGAGTGAATAACGTTATAATGGCAGATCGGAGAGAGAGAGGAGGGTTCGGATGGAATCAGCAGGAAAGCTGAGGAGGAAGGGATGATTAGGACTTACCCATCCATGAACTTGGCCGTAGTCACACTATCATTAGAGTGACACACTCAAGTGCCAGCCTGACCCTCTCTCAGCCTAGAGCTGCCTGACGATTTTCCTTCTGGTTCCTAATGACTACTTTTGCTTCCCAATTTCTGGTGTAATGAGAGAGGGGATGTTCTCCTCCACTGACACCTGGAATAAGACTTCCTCTCAGGATCATCCCACATTAACCAGGAGGAAATCCATTGCCTTCCTATGTGAGTTGAGGGCTAAGATTCCAAGCAGTGGACCCCAAAGCTGATCTGCATTGAAAGGAAGCTGGGTTCCCAGTGCCTTCTGGGCCTTTATTTTGTGGCTATTTCAATGACTGTGAGTCTAGAAGCTTGATGGTGAATTTAGGCCCAGTGGGAAGCACCGTGTTTGATAAATGTGTGAAGAATGGAGAGAATACGGGAAGGTTAGCATCAGTGGTATGAAATGTGAGAGTGAGCATGGGCTAGAACTGAGGGACCTTGGAGAGAACAAGAATCTCCTATGAAGAATATTTTTCTAGGTGCTAAGAATTGAAGTCAGGCCCTCAATCCTTCCAGGAAAGTTTTCTGCCTCCAATGGGCGTTTTTAGGCACCTCACATAAGTCTCCCACTTTGCCTCCCTCACACAAAACAGTGAAGTCTCTGATGTTTCTTTTGAAGAATCTTAGAAGGTTTTTAGATCTGCTTCCAGCTTGGCCCAAAGACTGAACATAGGGGTACGTGATCCAGGAGAGAGTCGCAGGCGATCCCCTGGGTTTGCTAAGGGGACATGAGGATGCTGTCCCATCACAAAGTGACATCTCAGCTTCCTTGGACATGAGTAACCATGATGGGAGTTAGATTAGAAGACATCTGCCTCCACAGGATGACCACCCCAGTCAGGGAAAGTCCAGGACTGGGGAAGAGATAGAGAACCCCTGGCTTATCATCCTCCACACAGGTCATTTGTCATCAACTAAAAGACTCCAGGTACCTGAAGGCCCATTAACAGATGCATATATCCAGACTTCAAAGCTGGGAAAAGACTGCATCTATCATTAATGTTTATATCCTCCCCCAAACCAAATTGTTTGGGGACTGGAGAGACAATTCAGTAGTTAAGAGTATGTACTCCGCTTACAGAAGACCCAAGGTTGGGGCCCACTCACAACCACATGTAACTCCAGTCCAATGATTCAACACCTTCTTCTGGCCTCCATAGGCACTGCACGCACATGACACATATATACATAATTAGAATTTTAATTTAAAAAACTAAAAATATTTTTTTTTAAAAAAAAAACATGGTTATTCTTATAAAAACATCTACCTACCATTCAAAACAAGCAACTCCTTGGAGCTTTCTAAATGTTAGTACGGTGATTGGCTCAACAATTTTTCCATTGTCATAACTGGCGCCAAAGGAAGGTAGTCAACCAAGAAAACCGGACAACGGGTCTCCAGGAGGCGTCACGGAGGCTAAGAGTCTGCAGTCTTGTTTTTCAGGTAGATAAAAGCAAGAAAGAAAGGGAAACAGAAGGTGAGCTGGGCTGGAAAACCCCCACCTGCATAGACTCATATCCTGCCACACTTAAAATTACTAATTACTCTAAGTGATTGGAGAAAACGTTGCACTAGAGGCGGACCGCAAAGAGATGACTGTGAATGTTGATAACTCAGAAAGTCCGAGTATTTGGGAAGACCACACCTACCTGGGCAGCTGTGCAGCAAGATACCAACTTCAAGGAGAGAGCCAAGAAAAACACAAGTCAGAAAATCCCCAGAAAGGATCCGACACAGCTTTCAAGAACAGGCGCACATCCTCTGCCTGTGAGCTAGCCCCAAACACAAGTCATAGTAATGTGAGCCAGGTGTCTTCACTTCCTACCAACATGGCTGCCAAGACCGTCAGTGAACAACAATAACAGCAGCATCTGAAGCACATCTGTGTTTAAACACATAACAAGCATATTTTCTTTCTTATCCAAGTAGGTGTCTGTTCTACATTTGTGTTATGGTAGCATCGATCCTTTTTAGAAACAGTCCTTCCAACTTATAGGACATCGTTGGTGTTTTGTTTTGTTCTGAAGAAAACGTTTGGCTACCCCAGTATGGAGGGATACAACGTAATACCAGCACTAGGGATTCTGAGGCAGGAGAATTCCACAAGTTCCAGGGACAACTTGGACTACATTGTGATTTCTAGTCCCAGCATTTCTCGATAAAAAAAAATAAGAAGAATGCTGTGAACACGTCATCAGTAAAATACTTGTCACACAAGCATGAGGTGGTTGACACAGATTTCTGATCTCATTAGACAGCCAGTCTAGCCAATCAGTGATCTCCACGTTCAGTGAGAGAGAGAGAGAGAGAGAGACCTTGTCTCAAAACCTATGGTGGAGAATGATAGAGAAAGATGTCCCGCACTAACCTCTGTCCTGCCTAGGCCTGTGTGCATACCCTGTGGTGGTGTGGTGAATGAGAATGGCTCCTGTGGGCTCATATACTTGACTCCTTGGTCTGAAGCTGGTGACAGTTTTGGGAAGGATTATGGAGTGTAGCCTTGTTGGAGGAGATACGCCTGGGTGGGCTTTGAGGTTTCAAAAGCCCATACCTGACCCGATAGCTAGCTCTCTCTCTCTCTCTCTCTCTCTGCTTCATAGTCTTTGTCTCAACACGTAAGCTCTCAGCCACTGCTCCAGTACCATGCCTGCTTACTGCCGGCGGCCATGCTTCCTGCCTTGTTAGTCATGGACTCTAACGCCCTCCAGAACGGTGAGCCCAAAATTAAGCACGTCCTTTTATAAGTTCCCTTGATCACGGTGTTTTGTCACAGCGACAGGAAAGCAATTAAGACACATCCCTATGAACATGTACAAAGAACCGCACACACATGCATACAAACACACACACACACACACACACACACACACACACACACAAAAACAAGCAAAAACCCCACTGATGACAGTGTGGCTTTCAGAGAGGTACCTGGAAGTCTTAAACTGTGGAACATACGAATGCTCAGAGGAAACCCAGACAAATATTAAAAACTAGAAACTTAAATACCTTAAATAAACCTTCAAAAAAAAAACCCAGGCAGTGGTGGCGCACACCTTTGTTCCCAGTACTCAGGAGGTAGAGGCAGAGGCAGGTGGATCTCTGTGAGTTTGAGGTCTACAGAGTGAGTTCCAGGACAGCCAGAATTACAGCAGAGAAACCCTATCTCGAAAAACACCAAAAAATAAAGAATAAAATAAAACAATCTTTCCCTGCATTGTTCCATTGAGCAAAAAGAGGGGAGGGCAAAATAATGTCCTCAGGAGCCCAGGCTGCATTTTATAGATGCTCTCACAAGGGAGCAGTGTCTCTAGTTAGCCTTTCTGAGGCTGCAAACTAGACTTTTGCAAGCTGGGCCAGAGAGAGGGAGGAGAAGGGCTAAGCATTCAAAGTGAATCACCACCATTTGCGAAATTCAGCTAAAGCACAATTAGGCCTCATGGAGACTCGGTTCTGGAACTGGGAAGTAAAACCATACTTTTAGTGTCTGAGCTTCTCTTTGACATCTCTCTGTATACAGCCCTGGCCTACTTTCCTCTCTCAGAACTCATTTCTCTGCTTGCTCATCATAATCTTAACCAAGCACACCAGCCCAGTCCAAGGGAGCGTTTCAGCTCCAGGGGCTCATGGCAATGCAACATCCCTCAGCTTTCAGCGGAGACCCCCAGAAGACCTGCCTGGGCACTTTGTGTTTGAACTTTGCTGTGCAAGTCACAGGAACAGGATGGGTCCTCCAATCACGGGAAGGCTTCCGCCAGAGCACAGAGTGGGAGGAGGAAGTGTATGAAATTGGGTGAGCCTCTTCATTTTTAAAAAACAGGTGGTCATGTCTTTATCATTAGGGATAAGCTTCATTAGCAGATCCACAGGACAAAGGGATAAGAAGATTTGGACACAGGGTAGGTGTTTGAAGAACATATTAAATGCTGTAGGGTTGGCACTTGGAAGGCTGAGACAGGAGGGCTGCTGCTGTGAGTTCAAGGCCAGCCTGAGTTCTATAGTGGAGTTTCAGGCCTATCTGTACTAACAAGTGAGGCCGAAAAGGGGCAGGCAAAATGACTCAGTGCTTGCTGCCAAGCCTGAAGAGCTGAGTTCAGTCCCCGGCACTTACATAGTAGAAGGGAAGAACTGACTCCCAAAGCTGTCCTCGAACCTTCCCACGAATGCCATGGTAGGCACATGTTCCCATGTACTCATACACACTGAATAAACAAGTAAATAAATAAATAAATACATAGTTTAGAGAGCTGTGAGAACAAGTAAAAAGGCTGACATGGTTAGCTTTCCATTACTGTAACAAACGCCTGGGATAATCGACACCTGAAGAAGAAAGGCTTATTTTGGCACTCATGTTTAGAAGTTTAATCTATGACCGACCATTTGGCCCTGTGGTTTCTGGTCTGAGACAGCACATCGCACTATGAATATATGAAGCAACCCCACTCGCTTTGTATCTGGGAAAGGAAAGAAAGGGAAAGGGAGGGGCTCAGATCTTGCAATCTCCTTGAAGGACACACACACACACACACCACCCCATAGAGCTGGAGATCCCCATCTTTTTTTCTAACCCTTTGAAATTTTTTATTAGAATTTTTTTTCAATTTTTCGTTTCTCATATAATACATTCCAACACCCTTCCACCCCTCCCTTCACTCCTCCCAGCTTCCCCCCATCTTTCCTATCCCCCAGATCTACCCCCTATCCTCCAACTCCCACCCCATCTCTCCTGAAGAAAAAGCAGTCTTCCCAGGGTTACTGTTCAAACATGGCACAACAAGGTGGAACAGGGTCAGGCACAATTCTCTACTTCAAGGTTGGACTAGGCAAACCAGTTCGGGGACAAGGTACTCAAGGGTGGACAAGAGGTTCAGGGACACAATACCCTACTCCAGTGTGTCTAAGTTCTACAAGAGCACCAGGCCAGGCAACTTCAAGACAAATGTGGGGGATCCAACAAGTTTCATGACTGCCGCTTTAGGCTCTGTGAGGCCCTAAGAGTGCTGATCAGTTAACTCCATGGGGTTTGTTCTTCCATCTTAAAGGTCCTACCAAGAGCTAGTTCACCAAGCTGGAAACGAAGCTTTTACCATATGAACAGCTGGGGAACATTCTAGACCCAAACTGTGGGAGAGAGCCTCTGAGACACTGAAGCCTGAACACAAAACCAAGACCATCTCTCAGGCTCCCATCTTCTGAGCATGCTCAGAGCTGAGAACCATTTCCAGGCAAATGAAGAGACTCCAGTATCCCACAACCCAGGAGGAAGGTGCTTGCTGAAGAGTTTACTCCAAGGAGCACAGCTGGCCCTTGGGACAGATTTTTTTCTTATATGGGACAGAAACATGCATTCATGAGCAGCTCTGGCCTAAACCTCACAAAAAATGCCTGTCGTGTCCCCTGATGTTGAGACAAACTTGCAAATGAGTCAAACTATCTACCTACCTCCCGATGGAAGAGAACTGCAGTCAAACTCACAAGGGCAACTTTGCAGTTGAAGAATATCCGTGTTCCAGAGGAAAGAAGGGAGCAAGCAACTGCTCAGACATCAAAAGAAACTTCAGTTGTACTGAGCCAGAAACCTTTTAGGGATCAGACCCAAAACATCATAGCAAACTGCCCAAGGGTGGCTATTCTATTTTTTAAGTTATTAGGGGATGTGTGGGTGTGGGTGTGGGGGGGGCGTGTTAATTAGACAACCACCTTTCTAAAACAGTGTAAATATGTTTCTACTGACATAAGTGGATGAACACAATGTCTACAGAAAGGCCTAGAGTTGCACCTGAAGTTTTGGTAGTGAAGCCTAAGGAATATCAAATCAATTTAAAAAAAACACTAAGCAAATATCAAATTAATATTCATATTCAATCGAACCCCTCATGCCAGTGTCATTACTGACAGACACGTTCATACAGTCTGAAAAGGCAGCAGCACGTGCTTATGACAGTTATGCCCCATTCAGCGTCGTTCCCACTGGTGCACGGCAGGACATGAGCCAGCCTGCTGATTCGTTGCGGCCCTGTGAACAGACATGCGGCTGTGCCTCTGTGGCCTTTCATCTACCGTGGGTTTCTTTCCACAGAGGCCAAGCCACAGTCCCCCTGGAGAGGAGTACTCAGCGGTGTTCATTTCCCCAGAAACAAGATGCCTCTACAAGGAGGAAGTTAATGTAAGAACCAAACAGATCTTATTCTGCCTGTTCACCCAGCTCTACCCTGGCTCAATGCCCTCGTCGATTCAGTATGTTTAAGAATCGATCTGACAGTATAGGAGAAGAGAAGCTGCTTGGAGTTCTCTGGCCACTCAGAGCAGGAACTCAGAGGCAGTCTTTCAGGGGGTCTGTTGCAGGGTGGAGTTCCCTCCACAAAGAACCAGTCAGAGGTGAGGGCTTCAGTACCAACCAAATACATTTCCTTGCTAACTCCTTCGTTAGCCAATTTGTTGTGAATCGGAGCCAGTGTCTAACTCTCCTGAGCTCTCAGAGTGCAGTAAAACAGACTATTAACACCCTCCCTGCCTATTACAGAAGTTCTGAGGGGAAGAAACAAGAAGATAACTGAGCGGACAAGAGCACTTGCTGCTCTTGCAGAAGACCCAGGTTTGGTTCCCAGCACCCACATTGGGTGGCTGACAACCACTTATAATTCTAGCACCAGGGGATTTGATAACCCACTTCCAGCCTCTGGAAGAACCTGTACGCATACGGTACACATACAGACAAGCAGGCACATTCACACATACATAAATAAAAGTGCATTTAGAAAAATAAAAATAATAAATAAGAGAGAAGCATGGACACAAGGATTCCTGATGAGGAAGCCACACTGGGGCCCATGGTTCTGCCGAGGTTGTTTGGAGGGGAAGCCACACCCTGCCTCGGGGGAAGTTTGAGGTCTTGGAGACGGCATGTTGATTCTCAACTATGTCTTCCCATGTTAATCAAACACCCAGTGAATACTCCAAGATACATCTAAGAGATAGATCAGTTGGGGGTCCTGCATTTGGGATACAGTTTGTCCCCCAAGGTCACATGCAAAAAGCTTGTTCCCAGCATGGCAGGATCAGAACGTTCAAGAGTGAGGCGTATCAAGGGGTAATTAAGTCACTCCTTGATCATAAATGAACCCGTGTAGTTTTGAGGGAGTGGATTAGGTCACCTAGAAGTGTATTAGTTCCTATGAGAATGGGTGTCATAAGGAAGCTTGGAACATTCCCTAGTCTTAATCCACCATGCCCCTCACCCTTCCTGCACACATTCCTGCCACTGCAAAGCCATCTACCATAGGCTCCTCATCACGACAATTAGGTGTCAGCACCACGCCCTTGAACCCCCAGAGCTGTGAACTAAAAAAAAAAATTCTTAATATACTACCCAGCAACAGGTGTTTTGTTATAGTAACTCAACAATAGCTTAAGACAATTGTGTCTAAGCCTGATGTTCCCCTCTGAGAGACTTCCAACTTGAGGAGTTCTGTCTGCCTTCATTCTGCATGTTTGGTCTGACCATTCAGCAAATCTCAGAATCTTACAACTCTACCGAGTTATCAGATGCTCTCAGCCATTCATATGGATGCATAGACTGTCAAAGCTAGAAAAGAACTGCAGATTTTTCATTTTTCAAGATAGTAAAATTGAAGCCTAGATTAGCAAGGAATCTCATTTCTCAAATAAGAAATCATCCCACTGAATCTTACCTCCTTTTAAACCCTCAGATGAGTAGGTGATATTTGGATGTTGAAGGATACCACAAGACAGATGGGCACTGGATTTAAACGCTGCCGATGACAGACTCCAGCCATCAATCATAACCTGATGTCTCGGGAGAGCCATCCTTTAGAAAATGACTTAGGAACAGCATGACCAGAATTTACAACTGAAACCAACTCTGTGTCTCAGCTGTCCTGTCCCCAGCTGCTAAAGCGGAGTTCTCCAATGAGGTCTGCACAAGGCTCGCCTGGAGGGTTTGCTGGGCCTCCCTCTAGCATATCTCGTTGGGTATGTCTGGAGTGGCAAGGCAGACCGTGCATTTCTCACCAAGGCATGCTGGTGCAACCTCGATGCTGAAGATGCAGGATGAAGGGGAGCTGGTGACACACATGGAAAACTTTATGCTAAGGTAGGAAGGGCCCATATTCAGTCCATAAACAGTCTAAGAACATTGGTGGTTACATTCATCATTCCTTCGTAACAGTAGGAGCTGAATTGCGTGGATCCCTGCCCTGACACCATTGCCATGTTGAAGTCATAACACCTAGTACCTTGGGAAGCAGCTGCATTTGGCAACAGGGTCTTTAAGAAGGTAGTTATTAAGAAAGTAGTTAGAGGGGCTAGAGAGAGGGCTCCGTGGTTAAGAACACTGGTAGCTCTTCCAGAGGACCTGGGTTCGTATTCCCAGCACCGACGTGTCAGCTCACAACGGTCTATATCTCCTGCTTCAGGGGATCTGACACTCCCATACAAGACAGTCATGCAGGCCAAAACACCAACGTACATAAGAATAAGTAAATTATGTTTTAAAAAGAAAGGAATTCGTAAAATGAAGAAATGTGAGTGTACTTGTTAAAAGAGAAGGTTAGGTAACTAGGGCTAGGATGTGCCTCAGCTGGCAGAGTGCTTGCCCGGTATGTACAAGGCCCCAGCACCGGTGTGAACCAGGCGTGGCAGTATGTACACTACACCCAACAGGCAGAAGCAGGAGGGTCAGAAATTCAAAGGCGTCCATTTTACAAAATGACATTATTTTACTAAACCTGCTTTTAGGCTCCTGCTCTGCCAACAGTGACCCGAATTGGTCCCTTGATTTAGACCTTTTGTGTTATTTCCCTTTCTCATTTCCCCTTTCCTCCTCCTTGGTGTGCCTTTTGTGGAAAGCCCCTCTCTGAATAGCCACCAAGGCAAACGTCAGCCATATCCAGGCTTTCCCCCGACTCATTAAGGAAACCTCATTCGGAAGGTTGTCGCCTGAGCAATGTCCCACCACTTTGGACTTTACCAGCTCTCTGTTGTTGTTCCATTTTAGCTGAAGATGGACCCAAGGCTAAGGACCTCTTCTCCCCCTACTTCACCAGCTCCCACCATCTCATTACCCCTTCCCATCTCCATCAATCAAACCTAATCCACACATCAAGACAATCAGCCAACTGATTAAATACAAAAAAAGGCCTGTGCACTCCGAGGAAGGTTTCTTGGCTCTACTAGAGCTGACTTCCTATTTAATTCTAAAATCTGTTAAAATATGTAATTTCTGGTCAAGAAGAAATACAAGAAAAATCAAAAGGAGGTTATGGAACCTTCCAAAGTGGGTCCTAGCTGGTGGAATGCAGGCAAGTTTTAGAAAGCCATACCCGGCCCCTGGATCCTACCTCCCTCTCTGCTTCCTGGTCTGCTGTAAGGTGAGCCTCTTCCCCCACACTCAGCTGCCACCACATCTTCCCTCCAAAGATGAACCAAAACCTCCTAAAAGCGTAAGTTCTGTGATTCTTTCTTCCCTAAAGGACTTTTTTCTGTTGTGTATTTTGGTCACAGAGTCCCAAAAGTGACTAAAACACTGACGGGAATGGACACTGACAAACAGATACTGCCTTTCTTGTATTCCTTTTTTCATTTTATATAAGAAACCACTCACCCCTGTGGGACTTTGGATGGCTAGAATCCTAAAGATGCTAGGATGGGCGATAAGCATTCAAACCTTGAGCCAGTGAAAGACATATTAGATTCAATCATAACAGATTCTTCCTCCAGAGACAATAAACTCTTCATTCAGTAGGACGCTGATTCCTAATTCCTAAACACTTAGAGATTGGTATCCTTGTTTAAGGTTTTACCCCATAATATAGATAGTAGACATTAATACAAACATACTATCTGGGCTCAGGATAGAGTACCTGACTAGCATTCATGAAAGCCTGGGTTCAAAAACTGGGCACAGTGGCACACTCCAGTGATCTTAGCAATTGGGAGGTGGAGGCGGGGAGATCAGAAGTTCAAGGTCATCCTTGGCTCCATAGCAAGTTCAAAGCCAGGCTGAGCCATATGAGATCTGATCTAAAGAGAAAAGAAAAAAAAAATATCTGTGTGGGTTGAGAACCTATTACATACATTATTTGGAGAAGAAAAAGATCTGACTTTTTAAGAGCATACAACACCAACCTAAAGCCAGACAAGACAACCCAGAAACCAGCAAAAGATCTAGTCCTCCATCCTTTTATGTATTTATTGTTTTCATTTTGGTTTGACGTTTGCAGTACTGGAAACTGAGCCCAGGACTATACACACATGAGACAAGTATATTACCACGGAACCTTATACACAGCTTCTTTTTTTAAAGGCAGCCATGTTTCCTGAGGGAGGCTACTCTGTATAGACCCACTGAAATGAGATGAAGCACCCCAGGCAAAAGCTTCTTTTTCTTTAAAGTTTCCAATAAATTATTTGGGGGGAGGGCGGGGGGAGACAAGTCAGAGGGAAAAACAAGAAAGAAATGGAGAAGAACATGCAGAAGAAAATTAACAAATCAAGCTTGACTGTCTTTAGAAAAGCCTATTTGGCTGGGCAGTGGTGGTACACGCCTTTAATCCCAGCATTTAGGAGGCAGAGGCAGGGGGATATCTGTGAGTTCAAGGCCAACCTGGTCCATATAGTGAGTTCCAGGATAGCCAGGACTATGTAGAGAGAACCTGTCTCAAAAAAAAACAAACAAACACACACTATTAATGCCCTCCATTTTCACCTTGCTTGAGACAGAGTCTCTCTTGTTCTCTGCTACCATGCCTGGCTTTACACAACTTCTAGGAATCCAAACTCTGGCCTCACTTTGTACAGCAAGTACCTTACCCATCTCTCTAGCTCTCTAGCTCCCGTCTCCCATTATACATGTCAAAACCTGTTGGAGGGTGACGGTGCTGTTTTGAAGGTCTCAACTGACTATTTTTTAGTTCTAGGATTGGAGAGCATCCCATCCCATGAAATAGAATAAGTGTCCCTGCACATGTTGATGGAAGAATGAAGCTGGTGTGACTCTATGGGAGAAAGTTCTAGAAGCTTGCACCTGACTTGCACCTGGTTTCCCCAACATCACCCATGAACCATCTGTTTTTGCTGATTTTATTTTGTATCTTTTCAACAAAATAAACACTAGCCATGAGGGCATTAATACACACTGGGAGCTGTGACCCTCTACAAAATGGTTGGACTTGGGATGGCCTTGGATATCCCTGACACCAGGAAGAGAGATAAAAAGCTAACACTCAATGAAGTAGGTCCAATTGAGTTTTTTTTTTTAATTTGTTTCTGTTTTTGTGTTTGAGACAAGAGTCTCAAGTAGCTGAGGCTAACCCCACACTTACTACATAGATGAGAACAACTTTGAACTTCTATCCCTCCCGCCTCCACCTCCCCAGTGCTGGGATTACAGGCATGTGCCAGCACACGTGGTTCTTGTGTTTCTGGAGATCAAACCCAGGGCTTCATGCAAGTGCTCTACCAACTGTGCAACATCTCCAGCCCTCAAAGATTTATGTGGATGTTTTAAAATGATATTTTATGGCTATTACCAAGGGGGAAAATGACAACAAATGCTGGTAACACTGTGGAGAAAGAGGACTCTTATACTGGAAATGTAACAGGCATAGCCACAGTGGAAGTCATCGTGGAGGTTTTGATGTAAAACTAAAAATAGACCTATCATATGACTGGACTTTTAGGCACACATCCAAAGGGTGCAAAGTCAACAGTCTTGGACATCTGTGTTCAGAGATGCTCTGTCCACGGTAGCCAGGTAATAGAGCCAACCTAGGTATCCATCAACAGAAAAGGGGTGAAGAAAATGTGGTTCATGGTCTAGAGAGATGGCTCAGTGATTAAGAACACTGGCTGCTCTTCAGAGGTCCTGGGTTCAATTCTCAGCCCTCACATGGAAGCTCACAACCATCTATGGCTATGATCCCATGGAATCCAGTACTTTCTGGTGTGTAGACATACACGCGGACAAAACACCCATATACATTAAATAAATAAATAAATAATCTTTTTTAAGAAAGAGAGAAAGAAAGGAAGGAAGGAAGGAAGGAAGGAAGGAAGGAAGGAAATGTGGTTCCATTGAATTTCATGCAGCTGTAAAAAAATAAATTTTTTTTGAGACAGAATCGCACTGTGTAGCTCTGGCTTACCTGGAACTTACTATGTAAACCAGGCTGCCCATGACTCCTGAATTCTGGGATTAAGAACGAATTCTACCATGCCTGATATGTAAAGAAAAATGAAATTATGACATTTACAGGAAAATGGATAGAGCTAGAAATCATTATATTAAGCAAAATAAGCCAGATTTAGAGAGACAAATACTGCCCATTTCTCCAAGTTGTAGAATCTAGAATTTAAAGATATATATATATATATATATATATATATATATATATATATATATATGTATGTATATGGTTGTATACTTTTTAAAAAAGTGTCATTGTAGTCAGATGTGATGTTATAGGTCTATAAGGTCAGCACTTGGAAGCTAAGGCAGAAGAATCATGAGTTCCAAGGAAGCCAGACTCTTGTTTTCGGGGTGGAGGTATCATTTTATAAATTAATTCACACAGACATAGTAAATGCAAAATAGTCATATCAATACCATAAAAGCACAGAAGTCTATTGCAGTGCCTGATATGCATGGTCCTGCCCTGAGCCTTGGGAGCACTGGGACCTCCAGCCCTTATCAACTGTGGCATCCTCTGACAGCACAAAGGTCAGGAGGGAAGTTCCTCTGATCAGAGTCTTGCTGAGCTTCCTCCTTTGTGGTCCCTGGGGAGTGCCTCAGCACCCAAGAACTTAGAGGGGAAAAAA
>JAMJFZ010002698.1:0-33922 GCA_026225945.1 Cricetomys ansorgei | reverse complement strand
CTTTATTCCAAGAAGCCATTCACTAAATGGTCCTTGTGTGCAGCTTTGCTAGAAAGTGAGACAGTCGGGTGAGGGGAACATTTGAATAATCCAGGAGTTTCCATCCAGAGGAAAGGAACAGACATTTGAAGGTCTGCTCAAAGGAAATGGGAATTTTATCTCCCAGGCTTGCGGCTGCCCATACAGCACAGTCCTGGGGACAACCCCTCCCAACCATTTCCTCCTTGGCCTGCCGGTGCCATGCCACTGTGTTGCTGTATGTATTTTGAACGTGATCCGAGTTCTCATAAGGAGAAGGCTATGTAGTTCATTACACTGAACAGATGCTGTTCAAACAGTTTGCTAATATCAGGCAATATTCTCAGACACAAGAATAGACAATTTTACTGATTAAAGAATATACCTTAATTCTGTGATCCCTGCATGATAACCAGTATTATTCTGGGTTCCTGAGGATGGTTGTGACTGCATGAGAATGCACCAGAGTCCAATCATCACTCCTTTTTGTACTAAAATAAGAGGAACAAGTAATAGATGTACTGTGCTAACATCAAGTACATACACGATTCCATTTGCATGTCTTCTGTATATTTTGTGGCATGGCTTTGTCTCTAGGTGAAATACATAGTATGCATAGTCACTTGCCATTTCATGGACATTTTTATCTCCATCCACTACCATTGATTACAATTAACAAATGATTTTATATGATCAGTAATAAGATTAGAAAATTACACTAATAAGAGCACATGCCTGTGATCATAGCACTGTATAACCTGTGTCATAATAGGCTCCCACTTCAGAGTTGTGATTGTATGAGGCTTCTACTATATAACAATCATTGTTTCTTGTTTTAAACTTTAAGGGGATAAGTAGGAGAGGTGCTGATCTACATCTACAACATACATAGCATATTCTCTCTCCCTCACCTTCTGAGGCTTGCGTTCAAATCTACAAGAAGAACATGTTATGAATGCTCCCTGGCTAATTTGTGAGTTTCCTGAGCCCCAGTCTCTATTATACATTACAATTAGTTCCTCTGGTACACATTCTTCCTCCTGTAATTAGGGAGCAACTTGCCAAGGAGGAACACATGACCTAAAAAGTGATGTTTCAAGGGATTTCTTGATCTGGATCCTGGCATTCTTCCTGAGGAAAATGACTAAGATGGAGTTAAGTAACATCAGATTAAAATTGAATCAACTATTTCAGGCATCATATTTCCTAGGTAAGCCACAAAAAAAACTGTTCCTATTTCATTGGTTTTGAAGCTCCTTGCTATCCCTGCATGGAGGTCTCTGTTCTGTAATTTTCACCAAGAATAATAACACATCATTCTACTTTTGGATAATACACATCTTTTAGCTGTACATGATGTCAAGTCTTCAAATCAAGGTACGGTGCTCCTAACTCCTTGTGGTAGTAATATACATGAGTTTCTCTTTCAAAAACAAGGTCTGACAGGTAGGTGAATGAAGTGTAAAATTACAACTCTCCTAATGGAAAACATTTGAAAATGCAAAAAAGGAAAAAAGAAAGAAAAAAGGAAATAAAGAAGAATACAAAGAAAATGAATGATGAGGAAGAAATAAACATAAGAGTGAGTGAAAAATTAATGATAATGGGAAATCATTAAGGAGGCATGGATATAGGAAAGAAAATGAAATAAGAATGTATGAGTGTAAAGAAGGACTGATGATTGGAAATGTTGGATTATGTATTTTGTGGTGTATATTCCAAGAAATGTGCTTTCAGTGAGTGTAGAGATCAGAGAAAGCAGCTTGGAACAGTGATTGGGTCTGTGTGAAATTTGGATCCCTCAGTTTTCTGATAGGAAGACAAGAAAGGACCCCAGGCATGTCCACCCTTTTCAATGCCCTATATGCACTACTGGGTGATTCCTGTTTTGCTTCCCTGCTAAACAAAACCACAAAGGACACTAAGAACTGTGATTTTATCCCAGCTAGGACAAGAATTCTAGAGTTTTGCATGCCTCAGGAGACGGCACTGGTTAACGGAGTCAAAAGACCTTAAATCCCGAGGATATAAGGGACCATTGCCATGTTCTGGAGGAGGCAGACCGTCCTCATCTCAAGGAATGAAAAGAAATGGAAAAGAAAGCAGTGTGTGCTTCACCAACTCAATTCTGATTTATGGCAATATTTCACCAGGAATATCCTGTTGCTTTTCACCTATGATATTTATCCTACGAATGTAAAAGGAGCAAAAGAAATACTACATCTCAAAAGCTCCATGCCTGTTGTGACCATGAGATTTGACCCAGAGCATGTCATTGTGTTGCTAGGCAATTCTGATCTCATACTCTATCACCATCAAATACAGGTCCGCATGCCACAGGGACCCCACCCACTTATGACCCATCAATTTATACTTACTCACATTTTCCAAAGTGCACAAGACTGTCTAGGAGTGTTAGCTTCTTTGACATTTCCTACCACACATTTACCTACTATGCATATAATAAGGCACACATTTAAGTGAAAGAATTGAGTTGCCATATGAATAGATATTAAGGCACTTATCTATAATTTGGATTCTCCTGTTCTCACTCCGCAATACTGGAGACCAACACCACTCTTGTGCTTCTGCCTTACTCACCCTCTTTCAACTCAAATGAAAACAATATCAACTCATTCTGTCTTATTTGTAGGATGTGAACCACATGAACATGGTGCAAATCTGTAGAAAATCTAAGTGTTTGAATTCTATTTCCAGCAATTACATAGATACATTTACACAGTCACATGTATACACACCCACACTCACATATGATATATAAAATGACATCCAAGCTCACCAGAACAAATGCAACCCTGTCTCTTGCCATATTTAAGAAGGACAGATATTTATAATTGGATTCCTTGGATATTGTACTTACCATGTGGGAAGTACATTTCATATCTAAAACACCTAACTACTGAGACTTTAGAGTCTACTCCTCACTATTGTGACAGTTGGTGATATTCAGAGCAAAAGACCACTTTCTCTTCCATGTAGGAGACATCCTATTGTTCCAACCATAATCCGAGGAACCAACTTGTGGTTGACAAAAGATATTGCTGAATGTTAACCTGGTCTGCATTCTCACCTGGAGCAGGCTAAGTAATTTAATTGACTGATTCACTGCTATCCATATGGTTAACTACTAACGTTCTAATATGTTTAGTCATAAAAGTAGACACCGACTATTTACAAGGGAACATGCCTCTTTTCTGTGATCCTCGCAATATCCCGTGTCATCTGGACACCTATACAGAGTTGTTTTTTAAATATTGGTGAGGAGAAGTAAAGATATGCTCTTGTTTATCTACCAAAACATAAGACATTTTATCATGGCTACTGAAACTTTTGAGGCTTGCATGGTTCTCACGTGGAAAATCCAGAATGCATGCCCCTTGACTTTTCAAGTGATTTCTGAACCTAAGACTTTATACATATTAATAGTCAGCACCATGCTACCCATTCTTCCACCTGCAATCAGGAAGTAGCTTGCTATGCAGGGAAGCATGACATGGAAAAAGATGACTGGAAGGCTTTCAAAACTCTGATCACTTTCATTTCCCCTGGGGATTCCTGACCAAGGTGGAATGAAGTGAATCCATATTAAAAATGAATCAGCTATAATTAGAGGCATAATTCCTAGGTAAGTAACAGAGGCATTATAATATTACACAAAAAACACTTCCTCATTCACTGGTTTTTAAGCTCCATTGTATACCTGCATTGAGGTATCTGCTTCTCCTCACTTTCACAATGAGGAAAGGCACATAACTTTCCTTATTGATGCTAAACATTTTCTTTGCTTTGACAGAAGCATATTCTACATATCAAGCTTACAGGCACCCACCCTTGTGTTAGTTGTAGATTCTTGCATGAACTTTGTCTGACACATATTTGGTCATATTGGCCTATCATTAAATATAAAGAGGAAATGAATGAGCAAGTAGTGAACACTGGTATTTTTGTATGATCAGAAAGGGGTGTACTGCAAGTGGACTATATTGTCAAAAATGATATTTCTATTATTTCTCTTGCCTGGGGACGACTATTTCTTCAACCCTTAATATTTCTTACTTTCTGTAGATCTAGATTTAGGATTGTAGCTTCCTCCTGTTTCATTTTGTATATCTATTGTAGTAGGATTTTCCTTCTCAGGTTTAGGATTGTCATTCATGTAAAGACTTAATCTGAGTAGATAGAAGAAGCAGGGTATTTGGGGAAGTTTTGGAGGAAACAAAGAGAAGGGGAATAATACTTATAATATAGTCACAAAAATAAAAGTGGAAACAAATTTTGAGGGGTGAGGAGTGTATGTCCCTACTTTCAAAGACAAAGTCCCCAATAAGGACAAGTAGTGTCCCATGTAAAGAGTAATGTGTGACAATGGAGAAGCAGAGAGTGCATGTTGGGACAGTGAGAGGGGCTGTTAAAAATTGGGAAAACTCTGATTTCTGCTAGGAAGACTGTAAGGAAAGGACCAGTCAAGTTACTTCACTTTCCCAAGCCCCAAAATGGGACTGCTATGTGACTACTGTTTTGTACTCCTGGTGAAACTTTTTTTTTCTCTCTATGAGGTCAAGAATTCCTAGAATTCCACATGCCTCAGGAAAATGTACTGTACTGGTCACCATCTGGCAAGTGATGTTTTTCCCATCTTGTATAAGTAAGGATGATCTTAGGTTGAAGATTGAATAGGTTCTCATTTCTAAGGATTAGAGATACTGTCTAGTAAAATTGCCCAATGTCAATCCTAAGGTATCACACATTAGGAAAGATGAACAGAAATCCAGATATAGGTGAACGAGGGAGCAGAATCCTGAGGAACAAAGTCATTTACACTGTCCCAAAGGTAGAGCTAAACCTCTAAGCATGAAATAACAAAATCCTGAATTGTATATGGAACAGTACCCTCAGCTGTAATCTTGGCCATTAGTTTTCAAGTGTTGAAAAACAAACCAATCAGGCTTCATGGGTGGTATTTACACAGTGAATCCAGGCTCCTAAAGAACATCAAATAGTATAATTTGCAAAGATGCTATAGCAGTGTAAAACACCTATTTCATCACCCAAGAACTAGTCTGTGATATAACTTTAGCTTGTGAGAGCTGGTACACAGTGTAAACTCACCCTGCTCTGGATGACTCTGAGGCCATCAGCTTTCTATTCATTGTTGAAATCCTTATAAGAGAAGACATTTACCACAACAACTCTCTTGATCACCTTATCCACTGCATGTTGTTATCATTGAACTGTGACTTGGGTTCTAGTGGTAAGTGAAGTCTAGCTTCCATGACTTGGTTCATGGTTTTGCTGGAAACGTCATAACCAATGTATGCAAAAATAGAGGCTGCTACAGGTTATTTTTGTGGGATTGTAAAATATACAATGAAAACATTTCATCTGAAAAGCTCCCTGAGGACACAGTATAATCATTTAATGACCACTAATACAAAATAAGAAAAAGAAGTTTGAGTGGAATGAATGTGTACACTCAACTCTATAACCACATGCCACAATAATTATGGCATTTTTTGTCTCCCACTAGTAAGTTCTGAGATGGCTTGAGCTTTGGAATTTGAATGGGGCTTTGTCAATGAGGTATCTGTTTTCTTCTTGGGATATTGAAAGAAACTGTAAGAGGAAAAGTGATGTTTTAAATTTTAGTTACTATGCCAAAAAACCTTTAAAAGAAAAACATTTTACCTCCTGGAATGCTAGGTGGGGCTGTACAGCTGATAGAGTCTTGTATCTCCCTCATTAGAGGATATAACCTCTTGGATTATTGGGTAGGGAGTGACTAGATCCCAAGTTGACCCTACTGCACAGGATGTGGTTCATGCACCAGATCCGCCTGTGCACTTGTAGGTTGAAATAACCTACACAGGGAGTACATCAAGGTAGATGCTTGTCACTCATTGGACCTGGTGAGAAGCGCATAGTGTTAATGTTTCTAACCTTCTAAATTATATGATTCGAGGCTATATGATTGGGGCATTTCTGTGAGAGTTACATAGGTGACTATGAGTATCTCAGAATTGTGCCTGTCAGAGTCCATCTTCCTGGCCAGTATTTAGTTAATATAATTAAAACTTGCTTGCTTGAAATTTGGCTCAATTGTGATAGTCTTATTTTCAACTGGATTTGGAATTTACAGAACCATAACAATTTTTTCCCTTTTCCCAAGCCCGTAATGTATACTCTTGGGTATAGACTCCCATCTGCTCTCTTTTTCAGTGGTATGGCTACAGGGGTGTTTGTCTCACGTTTGTTATTGGCTTTCTGAAAGTCAGGATTCCCATTCCCATTAGGGATACTATCCCCACCTCAGAACTGTGAAAGCTATGTCGTTCCTGACTTCCCAAATGTCAAGATTCCTTGCCATTGGGAACATCTTCTCCACCTCAGAACTGTGTGGTCCCTGGGCTTTCAACAGCCAGGGCACTTCCTTTTAGAGCTGTAAACACTTCCATTGGGGACACTATTCTCATCTCAGAGCTGTGGAGATTTTCTGCTCCTGAGTGCTAGGCCACTTTTCTGTCAATGTCTGACAGTAATATGAACACTAACACTGGGCTGCTATTCCTTTTCATCTATTCTAAACTCTGGGAAAATTGAGCTTTGAGATTGTGTTTTTGCATCTACTTGGCATTTTAGACTTCACGAAAGTGAATGGAATAGAGGGGTCATTATATATTAAATTACCTTGAAATCATAGAGTGAGCCATCTTTCTTTACCTCAAGCTTTGATGTGAAAACCAAAAAGAAAAACAACAAACTGCATGAGCAAAATATTTTGGCTCATCATAGTAATTCATCTAGAATGCAATGCTGCACTAAACCTATTTACACATCCTGGGCTATCTGCTGAACCAAAACCACAATTGCTCTGCCTACTACATGACCTCCCTGAAACTACCCACTCACTACCTTAGGCAATTCTGACATGAGATGTGTCTCCCAGATCGAATAATTGGGATGTAGGTAGGATTAAAGCTTTCTCAGGATTCTGATGTCAAAGTAACTAAGTTACGAGCTACTCAGAATGGCTCCACCTTAATGCATAAATCCCATCCTTAGCAGGAATAATGTCCAGGACCCTCAGAAACAAAACCAATGGGACCTCAGGCAGTATCAAGATCTGCAAGCATGCAAGAACAAAATCCTGACATTGATATTGGTGCAGGACCCTCAGAGACCACTGTCTCGGGGTGCAGTTTACCCAGTCTCAACTTTGAGCCACAATGAAATCACTCTTCAAACACTGAAATGAAAGGCTGTAGAGAATAATAATCATGAGAAAGTAAAATAGCCAAAGAAATCACTGCATTCCAGCTGCCTCATGCTTGTTGGCCAGATGATAAAACAACGTAACAATCACATTGGGTTTTCCATACAACCATCATGATCTCACAGGTTGTCACGGTCTACAACTGTTCCTAGTGCTTCTAAAATCCCACCTACTCATAACATATCAGGATATACTTCTTTACTTTTCCAAGGGTTATAAGTCTCTTTATGAGTTGATATCTATTTATTTTTCTGATCACACAATTACATCATGTCACTAGATCCTAAGACAGTTTTTGACAAAATCCAACACCCCTTCAGGATAAACCTATTGGAGAGATTGGAGATGCATTCTATATCTAAAGATAATGAAGGCAATTTCCAGCAAAAGCTCTGCCAACATCAAATTAAATGGAGAGAGAGTCAAAATAATTCTATAAAAATCTGGAACAAGACACAGTTGTCCCCTCTCTCCATACATATTCAATAGTACTATAAAGAGGAACAACTGTAATAGAGAAACATATTCAGTGAGGTGTTTGACTAAAAGATTAACTTAAAAAGTCTTTACCTCCCATATACACAAATGACAGATGGACAGAGAAAGAATTCAGGGAAACAACAGCTTCAAAAACCTACAAGAACACTAGGTATATTGGGGTGTCTCCAATCAAGCAATTGAAAGATTTGAATGACAAATATGTTTTTCCTTGAAGATGGAAATTGAAGAAGAGCTCACAGGATGGAAAGATAGCCCATGCTCCTTGTTTGGTACGATTGGTAAAGTAAAAATGGGCATTTTATGGGACCAAATCTGCACATTCTATGTAATCTTTAACAAAATACTTGAAGAAAAGAAACTTAAAGAAATGTTCAACATCCTTAGTGATCTGGAATAGCTCTCTAGGTGCAGTCCATTACAGGGGATCCCAACAATGTTGTATGGGCATACCAGTGGGTGAAGGTGTTCCCTCTCAGGATGGCAGAGGAAAGTATGGTTGGCAGGCTCAAGACCTATGGGAAACAGAATGCAGGGGCTCCATATTGTACTTCCCTGAGACACAACTCTCAATTCTGGGCACATGGGAGGTGCGAAAGCTGCTTCCAACACCAAAGGAAATGCTATAGAATATCTATGATCAATGCCAATCAACAATACAGCACAGAGTTCTCAAATCAGTTAATAAAAGCTCAAGGGCAGTCTCGTTTACATGAGATCCAGTGTTCAAAACTAAAAAAAAAGCCTTCCTCTTGCAGTCTATTCTGTTACAGAATGCAACACCCATGAAATTAAATTGATGCAACAGCAATTCAAAAAATATCAACCCACTGAATATACATGACAATTGCATGTTTTTAAAATTTTTGAAGCATTTTTCACATTCTATTATACCTGATTTTGATTTGATCTCTGAAAAACTTATGTGCAGTTTACCCACAGAAAAATATATTTTCTTTTTTTCTTTTTCCTGCATTTTTTTCCTTCTCACAATGATCAACAACTCTGACTATTCAACCTTGAAACACAGGAACTGGGGATTTGGATCAGGGACAGGCTTGCATTCATGAGCCAGTGGTTAATTCTCCATGACTGGAACCTAACAATTGACTGTGGAAGTATTATTCTTCTATGATTTCTTACTCTCCAAATTGTCTCATAAATATAGTCTATTTTTGTTATTTCCCTTCATCTCCCCAAGCCCTCTACTTGGATGAAAGTGCTTTTCCTACACTGCCCATGATTATTTACTTCTGCAATCTATGGTGAGTTCCTTTAGGACAGGTGCCTAATGCCAACTCCCTTGCTCTTAGCTTATGTCTGGTCACCACTAGGAACTAAAGTTCATTGGCGACTATGGGAATGAATGCTCAGATTCTAAAAGTCTGTGAGAACTTTAGATATCACAGTGGAAACTTTTGGCACCATACACTCCTTTGATGTATCTCTTTGATAAATCAGGACCACTACATCATTTGGGAAATTATAGAAGGAGCCAGGTCAAGTCCTATGGGCTAAACACAGCTGGAGGAATCTAGCAACATTGAAGTGTGACTGATTCCTATTAGACCAGGCTTTCTCTGCCATCCTAGAACCTGAGGTGTGTCTTGGATGGAGAGGATGATGATGTTCAAGAAGTTTTGCTCCCTGCTACTGTAGAGCTTTGCCCTCCTCTGACTTTCAACAAACCAATGTTCAGTTCTCCTCCTGGGGTCCAACATCATGGATTCTTTTAGGGTGTCTGCCAACTCAGGACTTCAACCACTGGGAAAGAGCCTGGTCAGAGGCCATCTAGAAGTCAGCAAGGAAGTCTGTTCTTAAGTTCAGAAGACTTCCCTACCCATGCTACCCTGTGGAGACCCAGCAGAGCAAGGCACAAGGGGCTCAGCCAAGGCCAGTCACCCCTGAGTGCCCAGGGGCCCCAGCTCACATTGGAAACCAGGGGCAGCCATGTTACTGGATGACCCCAGAGCGTTTAAAGTAGAAGGAAAGAGAGGGGCTCCACCCAGGTTAGAGGTCCTCTTGAGCAACCAGGCCCTGCTGGCCTAAATCCTGATGTCTAGTGGCTGCATTTGTTCCCAGGCATCCAGGTAGAAAGGATGGAGACTGTCATAGGTCAGGGCTTTGGCACAGCACCATGTGCGCTTGCGGTCCAGCAGCCAGGGGGCATCAGCGGCCAGAGAATGGGGAAGAATGTACCTGGGCCCTTGAGCTAGGACCCTCTAAGCACCACCTCCTGATACATGGACTATACCAGGGCTTAGACAGGGGAGTCAGTCCAAGGGTCACCGCCTCCACCCTTCCGTTCTGCCAAGGGGACTCATGTTGAAACTGCGACACTTCTGCCTGCCAGGCATCTGTGTGGGTGGCATCCCTGTCGGGTGCGGCAAGAAAGGAGGCAGCAAGGTATGCAGCAGAAGCCTCCTAATCCCCTTGCCTCTTACCTAGTCTGAAAGGCGGGTCTTGACCAGTGGCTCTACTCACCAGCATGCATGGCTGTCGAGCCTGGAACAGGATGGGGTGGCTCTGTCTCACCAACCGCTCCTGTCCCTGGTGTCCCTGCTTGGCGGTTCAACCTGGCGCATGATGGGGTGCCCATGGCTAACCAACCGCTCCTGTTCATGGGGTCCATCGAAAGGGGCCACCTCTGGCATCAGGCATATTTACCTTTTGGAGCTTCTGCTTAGGTCATTTCCTACACGGCTGGGGATTCTGGGTCCCTAGCCATCACCCCTGTGATCATCATGAGACCCAAATTTTCCAGTGAACCACTGGGGAGCTACTATATTTCCCCATTGTGGAAGTCTGGTTATGCTAGGCTGGGGAGCTCTGGGACTTCAAACCACCAAAGGACAGCTCACCCTAGGACTATCAGGATCCCCACTCCAAGTTGGCTGAGGGGACCCAACCTGGCAGATCAGCAAAGAATTGGCCCAACTAATACACATTGCTCTAAGCTAGGACACTCCACCCACTCCTGGCTGGCATAGTAAGGTTAAAAAAATATCAACAATCACAGGACACTCTGGAATGCTCCTCACCCCAGGGACATTATATAATGCACAACATTCTGTACTCTACTCCTTGAGGAGCACAACTTTGGCTATGGACTACCTCCCAAGTGGAGGCAGCCATGAAGAGGAGAAAAGAAAGGAAGCAGTTAAGAGAAGAGAAGAAGCAGAGAACATCTCAACTCAGATAGAACATTTCAGTTAGCTTAGGATATCTTTTGGAGCTGCAACACTAGGGAAGTTCTCCCCTCAGAGCAGAAGAGAGTTGAGCAGAGCAGAGAGTTGTTACATTGGAACACTCCAGCTCAGTTAGGGAAGCCTCCCCTGCCTCAAAGCTGCCAGAGCTGTGTGATGCCTGACTTCCTGAATGACAGGATAACTTCCTATAGGGCACTCCTTCCAAAGAGCTGTGAGAGCTATGTGGCTCCTGCCTTCCAGAATATAAGGATACCCATGCCTCTGGAGTCATTTTCCCGACCTCAGAACTGTTTGGTTTCCCTGGGCTTCCAAATGCCAGGCCACATTTACATTTCTGTCCAACCTGAATAAAAACACTATCACTGGGCTGCTACTCTTTTACATCAGTTCTAAGCAGGGATAACAATGGAATTGAGAGATTGTGGTTTCTTCAGTACTTGGTAAGGTATTTTAGACACTTCCTGGCCTCAGGAGACTGAACTAAACAAGAGGGTCACTATGTATTAAATTCCCTAGAAATCTTAAGATAAAATGTCCTCATGTCCTATCATAGATGAAGCAGTCTCCCTTCATCTCATGCTCTGATGTGATGTAGAATTCCATGCTGCATTGAAATTATAGCCACATACTGGGCCCTCCTCTGAACAAAACCTCAATTTGCTGCTCACCAAATGAATCCCAACTGAGTACACTGTCATTACTTTAGGCTATTCTGGCAAGAGATGAATCTTCCAGATAGAATAAATGGGAGGGAGGTGGTATTAAAGGTTGTACAGCATTCTTATTTCAAAGTAACTGAGACACTAGCTACTTGGAATGGCTCCATTTTAATAACACGAGACAACATCAATAGAGAGAATGGAACCCAATTCTTAGCATAAATAGAGTCCAGAAACCTCAGAAAGAAAACCAATGACTCAGGGCATGGAGGCATAATCAAGAATTTTCAACATGCAACAGAAACACCCTGACTTCAACATTGGTGCAGGACCCTCCGAGGTCATTGGGACACCAGGCTCAAGTGTGAGCCACAATGCAGTCTTCTCATGTGGTAATGACACTGTGAATTCAGGCTTTTAGAGATATAATTTGAGTAGCTTCCATACAAGATGGAATGCCTACCTCCTTAACCAGGAACTAATCTAAGAAATAGCTTCAAATCTTGTTGAAGAAATGTACCCAATAGAAAACTCACCTGTTATGGACATCTTAGCTTCCTACTCCATATTGATTAGTTTTTCCACAGACTGTACCTATGTCATCAGGTATCCCTGTCTTGGGTTCTGCTGCCAGCTCCAAGACAGATTCCAGGGCTTGGGCTGTGGCTTGACTGGAAGAACCACCACCAGCATAATCTGAAACAAAAAGTTGTAGAGGAAACTGATCTTGAAAAGTAACATATCCAAAGAAAACATTACATCTCACCTGTCCCATGCTTGTTGTCCAGATGAGAAGGGACCACAAGAATCTCCTTGGGTTTGCCAGGCAACCATTATGATCTCACAGGTTGTCACAATCTACTACTGTTCTTAGTGCTGCTAAGACCCCACCTACTCATGACAAATCAGTATATATGTCTTTAGATTATCCACAGAAAATGTTTCTTTATGAGTTGGAAACTATTTATTTTTCCTATCACACTTTTACCTACAAACACTAGTATATCATACAACCAAGCGAATGCATTACTATGCCATTCGTTATATTGATGAGCTCTTAGATATATTTCTTACTCCAATACCACAAGATTGTAGACTAAACAATATTCTTGTGCTTTTACCATACTGAGCTGTTCCCATCTCGAAGAAAAACAAGTTCCTCATATCCCCAGATATCCTCCTCTATTAGTGGAACTGGAACGAAGCAGCAAGAGGCAATTCAGTGAAGTTTGTATTTGTATGTTTCTTCTGTTTGTTTTAGCATAGATTTATTGAATATAACTTAAAACTGATGCAGATCAAGTAAACTGCGTTTACCACCAGAATCTAGTTTTATTCTAAAAGTTTGCAGAAAAGAAAAACTTTCTCATCATTATTGATGCCTTTTTGCACCAAATTCCTTCTGCATATTTTTAAGTATTTAATTTGTTTATATTACCTCATATAATACATCCAGAACCTCTTTCCCCATCCCTCCATATCTCCCAGCTACTTCCATCTCCCTTCGTGACCATAGGTACCCCTTGTGCTCTCTGCTACTACTCAGAAAATAGAAGTCCTCCAAGGATTAAAACTCAGACAAGGCATAGCACATACTGGTTTGAATACTTCTCCTAGCACACAAACACAGAAACACACACATACACACACAATACATAAAATGGCATCCGTCCTCAGAAACCCCCATGCTCCCATAGATTTTATGCCACAGGAAAGCAGGACAGACTTTTATCTCTGATATCTTAGGAAATTGGCATTTTCATTTGGAGAATGCTTTCATAATCCAACAGGCCTCCTAACTCCACCTCCTTTACAACTGAAACTGCAGAAGGTATCTCCTCACTATTGAGATCTTTTGTGATGCCCAGGGAAAAAGACCAAAGTCTTGCTTCCTTGGAGATATTCTGTCCTATCTCTGTAACAATCAGAATTCAGGGAGCCTCTGTGTTGCTGACAACTGAAGAACTTGCATGTCAAACTGCTCAGAGGTTTCACCAGGAGCAGGCTATGGAACTAAATGTATAGATCAGCTGCTGTCCACATGTTTAGCACTCAAAGATCTTCTCTGCTCAGACACATGAGAAGTCAACAGAGCATAACTGAACAGATTCCTTTTCTCTGTTATACAAGCACCAATCTGGGCACCTGTCTATAGTTGTGAATGCATGGGACACTCTACCAAAGACAAATAAATGGAAGGGGAAGAAGTAGACGTTTCTGTTGGTACATCAAGTACATACATGCCGCACTCTACCATTTATTCATCATCTTTTAAATCTTGGGTTTCTCTTCTAAGGAATAACAGAGTACACATGCTCCTAGTCACTTCAGGGGCTCTCTGAACTGTAGCCTCTACCATGGATTACAAGTACGATTTAGTCTACATCTTCCATCTCTCATTAGAAATTACCTGAGCAGAAGGCTTGGATTAACAGGGAAAACAATGCCTGGAAGGCAATCTTAACACTGCAGCTGTCTTCCTGGAAATCTTGACCATGGTGGTAATTGTTTGTAAAGGATAAACCAACATCTTTAAGAATGTTGGATTGGACTCTCCACATGGGGACCCTTCTGGCCAATGATGGAAGAAATAAAAGATACTGTATGCCTACTGATGTGGATAATTCAGAGTAGGGTTACCTATGAAATAGTGTTTCCCCAAACTATTGAATCAAGCAAGACAGTGTCCAACTGATACTTTATAAGAAGTCATAGTGGATAGGGACCAAGTTAATCACCATTGCGCTGAAGCAATCAGGACTAATTCAGAAGGTAAAGTGTGCCACAGGACAACTGACCTGATTTCTTTTCATAGAATGAAAAGGCAGTGAGAAAACTGATGTGAAGCAAGATTAAAGGGACCTAGGCAAGATGGAACTTGCTTGAACTGCAGTAATTTGGAGATGAATGCAGAAGAATCAGGAATTCAAGTTTATTTTCAGCAACAAAGTGAGTTGAGACTAGCTGGGCTTCATGACTTTCAGGGGAGTGGAGGGTATGAATGCAAGTGAGCAATTAACATTTAAGAGACCTAATGACAACAGTGTTTTGAGTTGTGGTGGCCCATGTCACAGCAGTCATTAGGCAGAGTGAAATGGAGCTGTGTCTGGTCTACATAGGGAATTCCCAGACAAGCTAGGCCTACATACTAAAATCCTATATCAAATAAAAGTGTAATGTATACAGCTTGTTAGGTTCTCCTAAAATAAACCAATCATTTTTCTAAGGCATTTTTAAGATTATCACAGAATTTGAACATAACTTGGTTAGTAGATGATGGTAAAGGATAATTTCTCATTTTATAAGATGTGTTAATGGCATTGTATGTACATGTGAAATCACTGTTTTTCACTGGAAATGGTGCAAAAAATTTTAAATGTTAAATGTAATAATGAATAATGCTTTAATTTTAAAATAGTCTCAGTTTAAAGGGAGAGACAGGTGGTATATGCCAGACATCCCATTTCTATGTCTAACAGTCTTTCACAAACCCAGTTTAGTGCTGGGAAGCAAGTGCACATACTGAAATAAGTGCAGGTGAAATATTCCCAAAATGAAGAAAGGAAGTATAGAAATTCTGAGTAACAGGATGCATCAAAAAACAGAGAAACTTCTTCTAAAAAAAGTATTTTCAGTCCACAGCTTGAAGATGAAAAAGTTTGAGAAACGCAGAGAAAATAGCAAGTTTTTTCCTACAAACTATATTAATCACAATCCAAACTTTTGCGTGTGTGTGTGTGTGTGCACAAGTGAGTATAGGTGTATATATTTGCTTGCGCACAGATGTACAGAGGTGGTTGAGGTACCCTAGAAGACTAAACAGTGCTCTCAACTGGAGATACATCTATCTAACCTGAGTATATTTTTTATCTAATGGCAATATTTAAGCTTTTCAGAATAAACAGCATCTGGAAGTGAGCTGAAAAATATAATCTATGGAACCCCTTTTAGCAAACACAGAAGATTTTACCAGAATATTAAGTGTCTATATTTCTCATATTAAGTGTTTACATCTGATATCTCTATGATAGCTCTGAAATGATGGGAAACAACGTCACCACTCAATAATATTGTCTACAATAGTAATTTGTCACAGAGATCTATGTATTATGCAGAATGCAAAGGTGCACATAACAGTATGACCAACTCTGCCTTACTCATGTAGTCATTAATGAAATTTAATTGTAATTACTAGGTGTGTCCTACAGTAATCAATTAAGGAAAGTATTTTTCACTGTATCTCACAATGTTCCTGCATCTACTGTTTTGAAATTTCTACTGCAAAATGAGTCATATAATAGGACCTGTGTCTCACAGCGAGGGCATGCCTGGTACTTTGGAAAGATCTAGTTAACTTAAAGTCTTCACTCCTCCCCCTGCAACACACCATGTATCTGACCTTGGACAGTTGGCTAGGTGGAAAATTCATTTCCATCTTAGAGCAAACTAGATACCAAAAGAAGTAAATAAAATCAGCCACAGAAAATGTCATTTAGCCTGATGATCATCTGGCTGTGGATTAAAGCCAGCTTACAGTTTTCAATATCCAGTAAAACTATGGGCATCTCGAGGGTCAGAAGATGGGCCAGGAAAGGTGGCTAAATGGTTAAGAATAATTTCTGCTTTTTCCAGAACACCCAAATTTAGTTCCAAGCACCAACAATACTTGGCTCTCAACTACTTGTAACTCCAGCTGCAGGAATTCTGGAGCTCAATTTTGGTCTCTTCTGTCACATACTTCTGGCATATGCTCACTCAGAAATACACACATAAACAAAACTGTAAATTCATAATAATAATGAAAAGAATTCCAAATGGGCTGAGCGAAGTAGCTCAGTGCAGGCCTAGCATTCACAAAGCTCTGGGGTTTGATCCCCAGCATTGTAGTGATTATGTATCATGGAACATACATTTAACCCTTGCACTGGAAAAGGTAGAGGTAGGAGGATCAGGATTTCAAGGGAGGTCTTATAATAATAAGTGTGTAGGCCAGTATTGAATATATGGACCTTGTTACAAAAGTAAATAAATAAATGAATAAATCCAAACACTGAAACCCAAACTGCATATTTTTATATTTTAAAAATCTCACATTCCAGTGTATTCGAACATATAAGTTCCTTCAGCTATCTATCTCATGTGGTGTCTCTTTGTTGGATATATACCCATGTTCTCCTTTATTTTTATCAGTCTAGATTTTACTAGGATTAAACCACATGTACCTTCTATGTCTCAGTGACATATGGTCATGACAACAAACGCTGTCCAATTGATGTGAAATCAGCTGTTTTTAAGCTCCAGAATTTTTTATACTTATTTCATTATGAAGTAAATAGTGGGAAGATGTGACAGAAAGGTAAATACCACTTCTATTTTCAGCATCTAACCATGAGAATTAAGTGTTTTGGAGCTGAAGGAGTTACTATCCCTGTAGCTGTAGCATCTGGACTGTTATCTGATATCTGTTCAACATCATGAGGGCCTGTATTCCCAACAGATGTTGCCCTCAGATTCAGATAGGTTGGCTTGGTAAGAGGTGAGATACCTCACAAAGTTTGTAGAGATAAATAAATCAACAAAATCGTTGAACAAATTTAGGAAATAGAACGAGATGCCTATAATAGTACAAGAAGCTTATAGAACATTAATTAGACTGGACCAGAAAAGCAAGTCCTCTTGCCACATACAAATGAGACCACTAAACATACAAAACATACAAAGAATACTAAAAGCTGCAAGAGAAAACAACAAATAACATACAAAGGCAAATCTATTAGAATTACACTTAACTTCTCAATGGATATGTTAATGCCTAACCCTAAACAGAAAATCTACAGATTCTAAGAGAACACAGAGGTCAGCCCAGACTACTGTTTCCAGGAAAATTGTGAATTATCATAGACAGAGAAACCAATATATTTCATGGTGAATCCAAATTCTAACATTGCCTCTCCACAAATCCTGTCCTACAGATGGTACTAGAATAAAAAAAATCCAAGCCAAGGAGATTAACTAAAATCAGGAAATTAATTATCTCATACCATCAAACTCAAAATAAGGGACACACACACACATACACACACACACACACACACACACACACACAAACACACCAGCGATAACTACAAGAAAACAGGAACTAAGTATCATTGGTCATTGATATCCCTCAAAACATGGTCTCAATTACTCCACAAAAAGTAATAGACTAATGCAATGGATTTGAAGTCAGAATCTAGTCTTCCACTGCATACAGGAAACACATGTCAAACAAAAAGATAAATATTATCTCACAGTAAAGCATTGGGAAAAGATTTACCAAGATAATTGATCTGAATAAGAGGCTGGTGTGTCCATTCTAATATTCACAAAAGCAGATTTCAAATCACAGTTAATCAGAAGACATGGGGAAGGACACATCATACCCCATTAAACAAAAAAATCCACAAAGGCAGTACTGAAATTCTTCACACCTTTGTCCCTAACACAAGGGCTCCAACAATTGTAAAAGAAACAATGCAAAATTTAAATAAACACGTTGATCCTCACACTCTGATATTGGGAGATTACAATACCCAACTCTCAACAACTGACAGGCCATCCATACAAAAAATAACTGAGGAGTATTGGCACTAACAGATGTTATAAACTAAATGGACCTAACAGATATTTAGAGAATGTTTCATCCACACACAAAAGAATACATCTTTTTCTCACCATCTCACAGAACCTTCTCAACAATTCACTACATTCTTGGAAAGAAAGCAAGCCTCAATACAGGAAAATTGAAATAACCCCCACCACGCTATCAGATCACAATGGACTAATGGTCAACTTCAAAAACAGCACCAGCAGAAGGCCTACAAATTTATGGAAACTCAACAACTCCCTACTTAATGACAAGTTGGTCAAGACAGAAATAAAGGAAGAAATTATAGACTTTCTTGAATTCAATGAATATTACTCTAAAACATAACAAAACTTATGATACATATTTAAGCTATGATAAGGGGATAATTTGTAGTACAAAGTGCTTAGCAGAAAAGAGTGGAGACTTCATGTACTAGAAAATTAAGAGCATATCGGAAAGCCCTCAAACAAAAACAAGCAAGTACACTGAAAAGAAGTAGATGTAAAGAATTAATCAAATTGAGGGCTGAAATCAATAAAATAGAAACTAAGAAAACAATTCAAAGAATCAATGAAACAAAGTGCTGGTTCTTTCACAAGATCAACAAGATAAACAAACCCCTAGCCAATCTAACTAAAAGACAGGAAGAGAATATTCAATCAATAAAATCAGAAACAAAAAGGCAGATATAGCTATAGACACTGTGGAAATCCAAAGAATCAATAGGTCATACCTTAAAAACCTGTCCTCCACAATATTGGAAAATCTAAAAAAACGGATTTTTTTCAATAGAAACCGCCTACAAATATTGAGTCAAGATCAGAAAAACAACTTAAACAGGCCTGTAACTCTCAAGGAAATAAAAGAGGCTAGTAAATGATTTATAATCAATAAAAGGCCAGAGCCAGATGATTTAAGCTCAGAATTATCAGACATTTAAAGAAGAGTTAACACCAAAACGTCTCAAGTTATTCTCCAAAATAGACGCAGTATGAACTCTGACAAACTCATTCTATGAGGCCACAGTCTTGCTAATACCAAAACCTCGCAAAGACTCAACCAAGAAAGAGAATTATATGACAATAGTTCTTATGAACATAGATGCAAATGTACTCAATTAAATACTCAGAAACCACAACCAAGAAAACAATAAAAAGTTTATCCACCATGATTGAGGAGGCTTGATCCCAGAGATGAAGAGATGGTTCACCATATGAAAATCAGTCAGTGCAATACACTACATAAACAAACTGATAGAAAAAAACCTACATGATCATCTCACTAGATTGTGAGAAAGCTTTTGACAAAGTCAAACAAACCTTCATAAAATCCCCATTAGAGAGACTGGGGATAGAAAGGCCATAACGAAACATAACAAAGGCAATCATCAGCAAGCCTACTGCTAATAGAAAATTAAATGGAGGGAAATTCAATGCAATTCCACTAAAATCAGAAGCAAGACCAGGCTGTTCCCTCCAATTTTACATATTCAATATAGTGCTTAAAGTTCTAGCAAGATCAATAAGACAACAAAAGAAGACCAAGGGGATATGACTTCAAAATTAAAAAGTCAAAATATCTTATTTGCAGATGATAACATATTATATATAAATGACCTCAAAACTGGATCAGGGAATTCTTAGAGGTAGTAAACAACTTCAGTGTACTGGCTGGATACAAGATAAACTCAAAAAAATTCTGTAGCCCTCCTCTATATAAATGACAAATGGACAGAGAAAGAAATAACAGAAACAATATTCTTCACAATAGCTACAAATAACATAAGGTATCTTGGGTGACCAAGCAAGTGAAAGACTTGAATGACAAAAACTTTACATCCTCGAAGAGGATATTTGAAGATCTCAAAAGATGGAAAGATAGCCAATGCTCTTGCGTTGGTGGTATTAACATACTAAAAATGGCCATTTCACTAAAAGTAATCTAGAGTGTCAATGCAACCCTACCAAAATTTCAATACAACTCTTTACAGACATTAAAAGAACAATACACAACTTCATATGGAAAAACAAAAAACTCAGGATAGCTAAAATAATCCTGAAAAATAAAGGAAATTCTAGAGGTATCAGCACCCATATGATCCTAATCTGTACTACAGAGCCACAGTAATAAAAACTGAATGGTATTGTCACAAAAACAGAAATGATAAACAATGCAATTGAATAAATGTTCCAGATATATATCCACACACTTACGGATACCACAATGTTTTATAAAGAAACAAAAAAATACAATGACAAAAAGAACACAGCTTTAGCAAATGGTATTGGTCTAATTGGATGTCTGAAGTATAAAATGCAAATAGATCCATATCTATCACCGAGTACAAACCTCAAGTCCAAATGGAACAAAGATCCAGATATAAAAATAAAAAAACAGATATACTGAATGTGATTGAAGAGAAAGTGGGGAATATTCTTGAGAGCAGTGGCACAGGAAGCAACTTTTTCAAAAGAACACCAGAAGGTCAGGAAATGAGACCAAAGATTAATAAGAGGACCTCATGAAACTGAAAAGCTTCTATAAGGAAAAGGACATTGTTAACAGGACAAAACTGCAGCCTACAGGATGGGAAAAGATATTCACCAACTCCACTTACACTAGAGACCTAATATCCAAAATATATAAAAAATGCAAGATACTACATGTCAATGAAACAAATAACAAAATAAAAAAGGGATGCATATCTAAACTAAGAATTTACAAAAGAGGAATCTCAAATGGCTGAGAAACAGTTAATTAAATGTTCAACATCTTTAGCCAACTGGGATAGCTATCTAGGGGCAATCAGCTATTGGGTATATCAGAAAGTTTGTGTGGGTGGGGCTTGCAGGTAGTTTAGGGGGTTCAAGGTGGTGGTTAGGGCAGTGATAGGGTTAGGGATGCTTGTTAGGCTCAGGACTTGTGGAGCACAGACCATTCTGGTTGCTAGGAGGCTTAGAAAATGCTTCCTCATTCTAAGAGAATACTCCAGAAAACCCATGACAATATGTAGTACAGCAGAGAGGACTCACAAAGAAAATAGACTTTTGGGCCAGATGTGACATAAGCTATCTCCGCTGCCCAGTCCAACAACCCACCCCCACCACACCTAACCAGAGGGCATGACTCAGGATACTTACCTCTCTTTCTTTCTCTAAAGTCTACAAGGTGTTTTCAAATATGGATCACTCTGTGTCCTCTGTAGACACATACTTCTTCATGTGGCCAAGGCTAGGCACCTAGGTAACTCAGAGCTCTCTGAAGTGATTCAGTAGATCTCGTGGCATCTAGACACAAAACAAAATACACATGCCTAACTGGTCCCACTAGGATGCCCGCAGCACAACCACACCCCTGCCCAAAACAGTAACTTCATAGCAAAGGAAGGCATCCCCACAGAAAACTAGCATGGTTCCCTTACTCTTTCTCTCCGTTGGCCTAGAACCAAGGAACAGGAGTGAGAGGACATAGAGCTGTCATGTGAGAGAATGGATTTGATCACCAAATTACAGGCAAATATACCAACAATTTCACAGGAAATTTCCTCTCATTCTATCTCTCTGTCTGTATCCTTATCTATCTATGTATCTATGTATCTATGTATCTATCAATCTATCTATCAATAAGTTTCTGTCACATCTCTTTCTTCCTTTGGCCTCTCTATCTCCCTCTCTCATGTATACATTCATAGCCAAAGCATCCAGGGCAGATATGCCAGTCTGGATACCAGATGATATAACATGTTCACTAGGGAAATGCTTTACACAATTCCACAGGAACCATTTCTTCCATGAGCTCAGAGTCTACAGAGGCCCAGCTCCATGTCGATGGTAGCCCCTAAAAAGATCACTTTCCCTTAGTAAAGGAGACATCCCAACATTGATTTCCATCTCTCCCTCTCTGTCACACATCCTTGAGGCAGCCTCGCTGATGCTGAAAGGGAGGTCCCTCAGGCTGGACCTGAATTGAGTTCTCAGTTGTGCCAGACCAGTCACTCCTAGGGAGTGGTCCTGTCACCTTTAATGCTGTTTTCATGTCCTGGATCTAATTGACTGAGCCACAAGAACTCACATGAATCCAAGGATGAATCCAGACATCATGCCTACATGATCTTGTGCTTAGTGTTGTGTCCCCAGAGGTCCTCCCCTAAAAAAAATCCCTTTCGTTCCCAGACAACTCTGAATTGACCATTGACAAGTCTGGATCCATGAACTATACCTGCAGACAAGTTCAAAAGAGAACTCAAAGAAAGAAAAGAAAAAAAGAGAAGAGGTGGCAGAAAGAGAGGAGAGAGGAGAAAGTGACGATGGTAGGGAATGAGTGAAATGGATAAAACTCACAGGACAACAATGGGTATGTGGCCCTGACATTTCGGTAAACAGCTTAGAAGAGATGCTGGCAGTCTGTGGGGGTCCTGAGAAGTGAGGTCTGGGTGCTATTGTTGATATTCTCATCATGAAATTTAGGAGCCAGTGGATAACATTATGAATCCTGCTTGTCATGTGGAATAAGTTTCCCTGCCTAAACCCAGATGAAGCCTCATTTGCAGAGTCCCTTGCAAAGAGTTCCCCAATCCCTACTAACACATCTACACCTCAAGACCTGGGAGGACTGTGCTTTCCTGCTTGCTGAGTATGACAACCTCATGGCACCTGGCCTGCACTGGGGCAGGACTCAGCCTCAAGAGTTAAGGATCCCCTGGACCTGCTTTCTCACACACCTCACTTGGACCAACAAGGCTGCAGGAGACCAAGCCAGTCCTGTCCAGCCAGGACCAGAGGTGCTGCTTAGGGAGCTGGCAATTGTAACAGAGATGCTCAGATTACTCAGCTGGCAAGATCAGGAAAACCCTTCCACTTAACAACAGTTGTGGATCAAAATGCCCAAATAATTCATGCCATGGGACCACTCCCTCTCTCTTTTTTCTGTGCAAAAATACAACACACAAGCCACCCAGTCTCCAGACTCCAAGTGACGCAGCGAAACTCATACACCAAGATTGGCCCAGAGATGGATCTCTAGATTCAGTCTACCATAGAGGATGCTACCAGGTTATGTAAGCATGCAGGTAGGTGAGGGGCTTTCAGACAGGGGTGGGTGTGGGATGAGGATGGGTGGTAGTTTCAAAACCTGTGAGTCAAAGAACCCAGAACACAGCAGTTCCTCACCTGCAGTGTCCTGAGTCACTTCACTCAATTAAGGGTGTGGGGAGGTACAGAAGATGTTGCCTAGACACCCAAGGGAATGCTCCAGAATACCCATGCCAATCTGCAACACAGGAGAATTGCCTCCAACAAAAAACACAGACTTAGGAAACAATGGCTGTACACTGTCCTCTTCTAGACTAACCAGGACATTCAAAACTTGGGTGTTCCCAGAGATCCTATGGAATTTCTCCTTGACTCCACCTACCAGAATGATCACTAAAACTGCCACTCCAGATTTGGGTGTGCTGACACTTTGTGACCCTGGCACACAACCAAGCTTCCAGGTCAAGGCTGCCTGCCAAGAAGGCCCTACCTAGGAGGCCCTGGGGTAGTAAGTCAGTAAGGTAGTGGTATCACAAAACTCTATGTGCATGGAAAGATAGGCAGAAGTCTCAGAAAAGACAACCATAAGCCTCAATCAGGATTTAGGCTCAGAATCGCCCTTTCCACCTAGCAGAAGAAGTGTCAGTAATGGACAAAGGACAAAACCAGAGCCATTTATGTGTACCTGTGAGAATCCAGCTGTTCATGTCTAAGCACTGAATCTGATGGGTGGTGAAAATGGCTACCAAAAACCACCTCAAATCTTCTTGACAATGAATCCAGGCTGGTACCTACCCTGCCATATGGGATCAGGTAGATGTAGCCACACTTCGCCAGTAGACACAGGTTGTCCAGGAACCCTGTTATTGGGACAAGGATGTGTCTAAAGGAAAAACATTACATCCCACCTGCTGCCTTGCCTATCAGGCCATGGTCTTGGTTCCACAACCAAGGCATTGCCAGGCAGCCATTATGAGAAATCTCAAAGTCAGTCCCAACCTATCTCCTCCCCCCAACCTAACAACATCCCACAACAGGAAACCACTCAGGATAATTGGTTTCCTTTTTTTTCTCTAAATCCCCAAGTCACTCTCAGATTTGTATTATTCTGTGTCTTCAGTGGACATCCAGCCACCTATGGCCAAGGCAAGGAACACATCAGACACAGAGCTTTCTGATAAGATTCAAGTGGAACCAATGGGACAATAGATACAAGGGAGAAGATACATTCCTGGGGCTGGTGCCACCAGAAAGCCTGAAGCAATCTGCAGCCCTGCATCTCATAGGAAACTCTCAACTTCCTTCTTCCTTTCTGTCCTGTGGCCTACAATCAAAGAACAGGGATAACTCGCCATAGGGCTGCCATGTGAAAATGGTTTTGACTGCCAGGCTACAGGCAAAAATAGCAACACAATCTCAAAAATCACCCATAAGCAGCACAGAGATTCTCCTTCTCTCTCTCTGTCTCTCTCTCTGTCCTCTCTGTCCTCTGTTTCCTGTCTTTCTTTCCATTGCTCTCTCCATCTATATTCCTCTCATATGTACAGTCATAGTCTTTTTCATCCAGGGAAGGGTAGGCCTGTCTCGAAAACACATGGTATACCAGGTTCATTTTGTAAATGATTTTCACTACCACAGAAATATGCTTCCTTCCAAGAGCTGAGAGTCTATAGAAAACCCAACTCCATGAGAATGAGCCTGTCCACATTGTCCCCAAGAAAAAGACCATTTTTCCTACCTCATGAAGACATTCCCAACATTGCTTTCCATCTCCTCCTCTCTATCAAGCCTCCTGCAGTCAGCTTCTCTGATGCTGCAAAGGGAGCTCCCTTAGGCTGTGATGGCTCTGAGATCTCAGAAGTGCCATGGCAGCCCTCCTCAGGACTGTTCCTGCCACCTTTCATACTATTGCCATGTAATGGTCTCATTAACTGAGCCATAACCTGGCTGTAGCAGTACATGGACACATCCAGATAGTATGACTATGAGTTTGTGCTGAGGGGTGGAGCCCTAAAAGTCCTGTCCTACACATAAATCTGGCATTCCCAGACAAATCTGACATAACCACTATGACTTTTACCCACAATTTCCTTTCTGGCACTATCAGGGATCTTTGGCGCATACATTCCTCAAAAGTAAACTCAAGAAAAATGAAAATACACAAACACACACACACACACACACACACACACACACGGCAGTGGCTCTCAACATTCTCAATGCTGTGATCTAAGTTTCATGTGATAAAAAATTCCTAATACAGTTCCTCATGTTGTGGGGCCCCCCATCAACCATGAAATTATTTTGGTTGCTACTTCATAGCTTTAATTTTACTACTGTTATGAATTGTAATGTAAATATCTGACTATGCAGATGGTCTTTGGTGACCGCTATGAAAAGGTCATTCCCACAAACGGGTCTCAAGCCACAGATTGAAAACCACTGAGGGAAAGCTTAACAATCTAGAAATGTTTATGTTAAATTGAGCATGGTGGCACAGGCTTTTAATCCTAGTACTTGAGAGGCTGAGGTGGCAGATCTCTATGAATCTGAGATCAGCCCAGTCTACATGGTGAGTTCTAGGCCAGCCAGAGCTATATTTTGAGACCCCCATCGCAAAAATAAAATAAACAAGGAAAAATTTTTTAAAAAATTGTCCCACCACCTAATTTTTTTTTTTTCTTGTTAGAACAGGGGATTCACTGGTTTAGAAATTCACTACACAGAACACATGCTGGCCTCAGAGATATCCTCCATGCATATGCCTCCTTGGATTTAAAGGTATAGTGGCTTTATTTTTTTAAATACAAAGTTTCAAATGTCTCAGGCTGGCCTCCAATTCACTATGTAGTTGTGCATGACCTTGAACTCCTGACTCTCCTGCCTTCAACTTCCTGAGAGATGAGATTAAAGGCATGTACCACCAAAGAGGGCTGGAGAAGTGGCTCAGTGATAAAGAGTACAAGCTGCTCTTGCAGAGGACCTGGGTTTGATGTTTGATTCCCAGGAACCACAACAGAAGGCTTACAACTACCTGTAACTCCAGTTCCAGGGCCTCCAATGCCATTTTCTGGCTTCATACACGCACTACACTCATATACACAAACACACAGAGACACATAATGAAACAAAAATTTTAAAAGGCATTCACCCCCATAAACAGATCTAATCTGCATTTTAAAAGAACCATTTTTTCTAAGAACAGAAAAGACTCATCCATAGTCATTAGCATAGTGAAATAATCTAGAAAAGAGGTATCAAACGTGACTCATGTGTAGATTCTTCTAGTGGGGAAGGATTTGGGGTAGGGGAGGACACACCTAACTTCATGTAATTCTGCATATGAAGTCAAATTGCCAGAATGAAATTTTGTCTGATTTTGGAATAAATATAACAGGGCCTACTTCTATGTCTATATTTTTGAAATAATAAGAAAATTATTTTACCTGGAAAAGTAATTCTATTGTAGAGTAGCTAATCTTACTTAGTGCCTACTATATACCAGTTTATGCCAAAAACTTCCCTTTCGTTAGCCTATCTAACACAGCTCTGTGAGTTAGGTGGTATGTATACTGTGCACACACGTGTGTTTGAGTACGTGTGAGTCACAGCATGTGTAGAAGCCAGAGAATAACCTGAGCTGTCATTCCTTACCTTCTATCCTATTTTGAGGCAGGGTCTCTTAACTCAATACTGTGTGTCTACTAAGTGTAGTCTAACTTGTTAGCTTCTTACTGTTCTCATCGGCTAGAATTTATAGACACCTACAATACAATCACTTCTGGTTTTGTAGCCCCTAAGCTCCAATCCTTATTCTAGTGTGGTAATCACTTATCCACTGAGCCATCGTCCAAGTCCCAAGTAAGTGTTATTTTTTTCCAACTTCATTTTACTGATGAAGAAACTGATGTATGAAAAGGCTAAGTAGGAGGCTAGAGAAATGGCCTCACAGGTTAAGAGCACTGACTGCTTTTCCAGAGGACCCAGGTTTGATTGCCAGCACCCTCCTGGCATCTTACAATTGCTTCTGTAACTTCAATCCCAGGAAATCTGATACTCTCCTTCCTGCCTGTGCAAGTACCAGCCACCTACAGAAACATAGACACACATATACAGGCAAAACACCCATACACATTAAGTAAAAAGAAAGTGGGAAAAAGAAATCTCTTTAAAAAGGGTTAGATAGCATATTGATTATTATCCACCAGTAAGTGACACTGTATATCCCATGACTCTAAAAATCTGTGTGCTTTACTAATATGTGTGCTAACTCTAATTATGGGCCTACTGCACTGCACTAATAAATAAAACATCAAATGGACAAAAGTACTCTCACAAAGATTTCTTTCATCAATCTAGGTATCTTACTTTTTTAAATTTTATTAATTATATTTATTTGAGTGTTCTATCTGCATGTATACCTGCATACCAGAAGAGGACTTCTGAACCCATTATGGATGGTTGTGAGCCACCATGTGGTTGCTGGGAACTGAACTCAGGTCCTCTGGAAGAGCAGTCCGTGCTCTTACCTGCTGAGCCATCTCTCCAGCCCTATCTTATTTCTCTAAATTATATAAAATCAGACTATTACCTTCAATAATTTCTTGTTTCTTAAGAATAATAACCACATTTTATAAACACTTTAAGTATGTATTTCTCTGCAGTTTGGTTTATTATTTTTCAATATTTAGTGGTGTCTTTATTGCTAAAGCTATGAGTATTCCCAGGTTAAGAAAGTAGTTAGCACTTAGAGAAGGCGCCAACAGAATAGTTCCTTATTTAGAATATTCAGTAAACATAAGAAGCAAGAGAAAAAGAATTTAGAACATTGTATAGTACTATTTAATAACTTGTTTTCATCGATCTGAATAACTTTTAACTTTTGGGGGAATAGAACCCAGGGCCTTGTGCTTGCTAAGCATGTTTTGCTAATGAGCTGGACTTTTAACTTCTAATGAAAAAAACATGCCATTTTTTTATTCACTATATACCCAATGTCCAACAGTTGTTAGCAGGTAACAAGCACTCCATATTTACTAAATGAGGGAATAAATCATCAGTCAACAAATTATCTCAACCAAAGTAGTATTTTAGTAAATATTTTAAGCTTTGAAAATCAGTAAACATGGGGACTGGAGAGATGAGTCAGTGGTTAAGAGCATGTACTGCTCTGCAGAGGACCCAACGTCAGTTCCCATATAAGGCATTTCACAACTACTGTAATTCTGTCTCCATATGATGCCCTCTTCTGGTCTCCAAGCATAACTGCACTCACATGCACATATTCCCAGATAACACATACACATAAGTAGAAATTTAAATAAATATTTAAAATAATAAGAAAAGCAGTATATATTAGAAAGGCACAGTCATTCATTCAGGATCCTCTGAAGCATGAGCATTGCTATATAAGGTTCAGTCTCACTACAGAATCATAAAATGGAAAAAAAGGGAATGGACAAAGAAAAAGCAAAGGTAAAGGAGGAAAAGACATAAGAAAGGAAAAATAAAAAGCAAGGACAGGAGACAAGAAAATATGAAATATTTTATGCAGGTCACAAGGTCTCAGTGGTATTCAGTCAAGTTTATCATTATAGCATGGAAGCAGCAATAGGCAACATATAAAGAAAATGAGTATGGCTGTGTCCCAGTAAATGTTTACAAAAAAGGAAGGCTACATGTATTTTGCCATATTCAAACAAAACAAGGGGATAGGCCACAGTTTGCTAATGCCTACAATAAATAAAAGTCAACTTAGGCCAGGCATGGTGGCATGCTTTTAATCTCAGCACTCAGGAGGCTGAGGCCAGTAAATCTCTGAGCTCATAGCCAGCCTGATCTACATAATGAGTTCCAGACCAGCCAAGGCTACTTAAGATCCTGTCTCACAAAAGTGAATTTAGAAGTGTATTTACTGAATAATGGGGGTTTGGGGGACTAGGGGGTGGGGATGATTAAGAAAGCTGAATACTATCTGTCCCATAAATAAAAGAAACATCAAGTGTCACACTCTGGAAAAAGTTATAAAGTATACACTTCTTCATCAATAGTAACACAAAATAGCATACTTTTTCAAGTCGAACGATATGATTTCTTTCTAGGCGTTCTTCTGCTTGTTTCAAGCCTAGCCTCTGCTCAGGTGTCCACGCAGATTCATCTATCACAGTGGCATTTTCTAAATAATCCATCTCAGAAGAATTTTCTTTATTAGATTCTTCACTCCTCATTTTACCTACAAAAGAAGCAATAACTTACTACTCATCATTAAATCACTTTAATCACCATTAAAAATTATAAATTTAAAAATATTTAACTATGGGGAAATTATTTCCTTATATTTCTTGGTTGTACAAGTTGTTAGGTATGTAAAATATTTATATGATATACGCATGGTAAGCATATATGCATGGTGACTGAGTAAGGATACTTGCCACTAATACTGATGACCTGAGTTCAATCCCAAGGACTCATATGGCAAAGAAAATGTATTCCCACAAGTTGTCCTCTTATCTGTGCATGGGCCATGTTCATATCCACACAAAGAAATAAATGAATAAATGTAACATTTTTAAAAGAGCAGTGCTGATGGATTAAAGAAATAGAAGGCTATAAATGGCTTAGAAGTTAAATCCATTGGTGGCAGATAGTTGTTTAATCTCAGCACTGGGGAGGCAGAGGCAGGCAGAATTCTCTGAGTTTGCGGCCAATTTAGTCTACACAGTGAGTCACAGGATAGCCAGGGCTACAAAGAGAGACCTGGTCACAAAGCAGAAACAAAGCTGCATTGACTGCTTTTTAAAGTTCAGTTACCAGCCCTACATGACAGCTTACATAGTCAATCAATAAAACACCCCATTATCTTCAGAAAACCAACTACTTACCTTATAGAGAAATCCTGACCATCAGTCTCACCTTTGGTTAGTTGATTTTGAGGGTGGGGCGGGGTATATACTCACATGTGTGCCACCATTCCTGACTCTTAATTTTACCTTTTAAAATATTCAAGTTCTAATTTTCTAAGCAAAGAAGAAACAGCATTCCTCTAGAAGTAATACATTTCCTACCAAAGGGCACCAGACTGTCTAGAATAAAAAGCAAACCCTTAAATAAGAAAAGTAGGCTGGAGACATGGCATAGTGGTTAAAAACACTTGTTATTCTTGTACAAGACACAGGTTTAGTTCCCAGCACCCACATGGCAACAAACAGTCTAAAACTTCAGCTCCAGAGGACCTGACACTTTTCTGGTCTCCAGGGGCAATGTACACACATGCTACAAAGATGAATACACATAAAATCAAAATAAGTAATTTTTTTGTATTTTGTTTTTTTGAGATAATGTCTCTCTACATAGCCCTGGCTGTCCTGGAACTCACTACATAGGCCAAGTTGGCCTCAAAATCAGAGATCTGCTCATTTCTTGCCTCTGCTTCCCAAGTGCTGAGATTAAAGGTGTGAGTCAATACACCTAAACCTTTTTTTCTTTTAAGAATGTTATAAAAACACAAATACTCAAATGTTACTAAGTAAGTGCCTCAGTTTTTTTCCTAAAAAAAGATGGCTCACCAGTTAAGAAGAATAGCTGCTCTTCTAGAGTTCCCAGGTTCAATTTCCAGCACCCACATACCAGTTCACAACTGTCTGTAATTCCAGTTCCTGGGGATCTGACACCCTCTTCTGACCTCTACATGCACCAGACACACACATGGTACAGACATACATGCAGACAGAACACCCATACATATTTGATATTTTTTTTTAATTTTTAAAGAAAGGAAAGGTCTCACTAAAGTCCAGCTGACCTTGAATGCAGAGTCCTGCCTCTTTCTGCCTTCTAAGTACAACATAACAACTTGCATGCTAAGTGCAAGCAAACACCGAGTACTGTGTAGTATTTAGAATCATCTCCTAGTGAATTTTATTATGGAATTATAAAAGATGAAACCTAGTTTATGCCTATAGTTCATGAAAAAGAACAGTAACAAGACAATATAATAATATAACCCTCTTTTTTAAAGAGGGTATAACTTTCCCTACATGACTGGCAATCAACAATAGCAAATCCCATAGTTATCATTTCTAACCCAATAATTAGAAAAAAACTCCTTATTACTTTTTAAAAGTCAGAAATAGGGTAGGGCATGGTGGCACACGCATTTAATACCAAAGCTTAAGAGGCAGAAACAGGTGGATCTCTGTGAGTTCAAGGCCAGACTGTTTACATATAAAGCAAGTTCTAGGACAGTCAGGGCTATACAGAGAAATTCTGTTTTGAAAAAAAAGGGAGGGAGAGAGAGAAAGGAGAGCAAAGGAAGGTCAGTAGGATGGCTTAGTGAGGGTCAAGTGCTTGTCTAGCAACTTGAGTTCCATCCTCAAAACCCACCTAAAAGTAGAAAGAGAACTGAGTCCACAAAGTTATCCCCTGATTACCAAACACACCATGAGATCCACCTCCACACATATACACATACCATACAAACACAAAAATAAATTTAAATGAAAAAGAAACAGGAGGTTAAAAGAGCTAGCTATATGGTTATCTAGGAGACAGGTAATCATAGGGGAAATAAACAAATGCAAAGGTCCTTCCTCAGTTGCCATTTGCCTTTAGAGAAAATGCAAGAAAACTATGCAGCTAGAACAGAGACAGAGAAAAGTTAACAAGAAAATGAATGAGGGGAGAGAAGTAGGATGTCATATCATACATGACCCTACTATTCACTATAACCTTAGTTTTTACTATAATGTATGAGTAACCACTAAAATGTGTGGATATCATTATCTGACTCCTAGAAACTATGCTGCAAACACAATGAGAAGTGTAATGGATTGTTTTGTTTTAAATTATGACTTAAGCTATGATACTCAATAGACTGGTCTTAATCACCCAGTCACCCCCATCCTACCCTAACCCTCATGCCAGCAGCAACAGCCAGGAACTGTTAAAAGTTCAGTTTCTCAAAAAATAAGTAAGTAAAATAAAACATAAAAAATTCAGTTTCTTAGGCCACTTCCTAAATGTTCTAAATCAAAACTCTGGGAATGAAGCCTATCAATCTCCATTTTAATGTGATTCTCAGGAGACTCACATGCATATTGAAGTTTAACTTTTGTTTGTTAGTGAGTTTGGGAAGAGGAGGCAATATAGTTGTTGTAAAGCAGGGTCTTACTCTGTAGACTAGGCTGGACTAGAACTCACAATAATCCTACCTCAGCCTCCCAAATGTTGGTATTACAGGTGTAAGCCACCACATACCCAGAGTAAAGCTATGTTTTGATTTTTTAGAGGTGGGAACAGTCCTAGGGGTTGAACCAGACTTCCCTCATACTATGAAAGTTCTCTACCACTGAGCTGTATCATCATCTTGAGTATTAAAAGTTTGATAAGCACAGATCAAGAAGGGCTGGCCTTCAACTCAGAGATATGCCTGCCTCTGCCTGTTTCTGCCTCCCAGTGTGCTAAGATTAAAGGCATGGTCAACCGCCAAACATAAAAGTCTGTTTCTAGGGCTGGAGAGATGATTCCGTGGTTAAGAGTACTGGCTATTATTCCAGAGGACTCAGATTCAATTTCCAGGACCCACATAGCAGCTCACACCTGTCTGTAACTACTGTTCTGGGGATCCAACACCCTCACACAGACATACACAGAGGCAAAACACCAATGCACATAAAATAAAAATAAAAAAAATATTTTTAAAAATAAAGTCTGTTTCTAAACTGTGGTGGTTTGAATGAGTTTGGACCCCAGAGGCTCACAGATTTAAATACTTGGTCACCAGTGAATGGTACTATTTGAAAGGATTAGGACATGTGGCCTTATTACAGGAAGTGTATCTCTAGAAGGTGGTCTTTGAAGTTTCAAAAAATCTCATTCCAAGCCCAGAATCTCTCTCCTTCTGCTGCCTGCAGATCCAAATGTCGAACTCTAGCTTCTTTTCCAGCACCATGTCTGTCTGCGTGCTGTCATGTTTTCTACCGTGACAATGGACTAAACCTCTGAAACTGTAAGCAAACCCCAATTAAATCCTGTCTTTTATTGTAAGAGTTACTTTGATCATGTCTTCATGACATGTGTCTCTTCACAGCAATAGAACACAGACTAAGACATAAACAATCATCTGTATCCTACCAGAAATGTAAAGATAGCTGTCTCTGGGAGAAAAATATTAGGGGAAGGTGCAGGTCAGAGGACAACTTCCAGAGTCAGTTCTCTCCCTTTCATCATGAAGGTTCCAGGATAAAATTAAGGTCAGGCTTAATGGTAAGTGCTCTTAACCTCTGAGACAACTCTTCAGCCTTATTTCTGAACTTTTTACCAATGTTTCTCAAAATATGGCAATAAAATATTAGTATTTTTTTGAGAGAGATGCTAGTGATCAAATCCAAGGTCATATGCATACTAGGCAACTGTTTTACCACTAGAAACTGGAGTTACATCTCCAGTTCCCATCAGTTTATTTTTTATTTTATTTTTACACCAAGGTAAACTTATTCTCCAACTATGCAAACAGGAAAAAAAAGTCTCCTCCAAAATCACAAATTTAAACAAAACAAATTAAAGTTAAAAAAAGGACAAGAGCTGAGTGA
>JAMJFZ010000269.1:0-66987 GCA_026225945.1 Cricetomys ansorgei | reverse complement strand
CAAGTGCTTGCTTACAGTAGGACTAAATTCTCAGCATTAGTAGCCTTCAAGCTTGGTTGGGGGATGTCCTATGTAGTGTGGAATACTTCCAAGCTTCCCTAGCTTCTACCCCCAGGTACAAGTACATCTCTTCACCTCCATGATGGCAGGCAAATATACCTCTGGGCATTGCTTCTACCACTGAGGTGTGCGTGTGCGTGTGTGTGTGTGTGTGTGTGTGTGTGTGTGTGCGCGCGCGCGCTCATACCTGTACATGGAGGGCAGAAGACTGCACCATATTTCCTCCTCTACTACTCTCCATTTGTTGTTTTGAGACAGGGTCTCTCCCTGAACCTTGGCTCAAGTTTCTTCATTGAGCCCCAGTGATCCTCCTGTCTCTGCTTACCTCAGGGCTGTGGTTATAAGTGTGCATGGAATATTTTACTTATTACTTGTATTCCAGGATCCCAACTTCCTTCTTCATGATTGCATAGCAAGTGCTCTTAATAACTGAACCATCTTTGTTGTTGTTGCTGCTGCTGCTGCTGCTGCTGCTGCTTAGAATTCAGATTGATTTGGGTTTTGGGAAAGCAAGACCATGTCCCTGGTGTTATATAATGCACCCTGTCCCCTGTATCTCAAACTGACTTCACAGTTGCCCTGTAGTCACTGACATATTTGAATTTCTGATCATCTTGTCTCCACCTTCTAAGTACTAGGATTTGGGCATGCCAATATGACCTGTTTATGTGGTGTTGAGTGTGGAACCCAGGACTTCCAGCTTGATAACCAAGCACTCCCCCAGCTGAGCCACACCCCCAGCCTCATGTTATACTTTTTAAACAAGATCTCACTATGTAGCCCAGATTGGCCTGGAACTTGCCATTTTCCTGCCTTTGTAACAGGGTCCCAGACTTTAGTAGCCCTGAGACCTTAGCACATTGAATGTGCCATTCAGGCTGTAAGACTCATCCCATAGACAGCACCATCTACCACAACTAAAGCAAAGGCCTAATCCATCAAAGTCCATGTAGTCTGGAGAAATGTACTAACTTTGCTTTTTAGCTTCTGCAGTTCCAATTCTGGCTAACTGTTCTTGTCAACTGAAGTATGACAACCCACAATATGGTTTTTGTGCTTAAAAGCTCATCCTGAGAAAGGCTCGGGCTACACTGGGATCTCAAACACCCAGTGTAGTCACCAGTCAGCTAACAAAGAGTTTCTATTGTTTTGAACCAATGCCTGAGCAGTCTTCTCTAGTACATACCCCACAACACCTTGACCTCCCCAGTACCAGGATCACAGGTGTGTGGCACCACAGCCAGCTTCAGGAGGCCTTTATTGATCAACATCAATCTTCTGGTGTGCAAATACACAAGGATGGCAAGAACAAAGAACTCCCCTTGTCATTAGGTCAAGTGACTTGGTTTCATCTACTGCAAAGATCTGACATCAAACTTGTGTCTAGGCAGCAGGTCAAGGCACTGCTGCCAGCCCTAACATCCTGAGTTTTTGTTCCCTGAAATCCACATGGTAGAAGGAAACAAACTGACTCTGACCTCTACACATGTGCATGTGTGCACAAAACACACACACACACACACACACACACAAATAAATACCCCAAAAATAAACGTATATCTTTCAAGATTGTTTGTGAAGTTAACCAAAACTCACGAAGTAGCCTTTGTGTGTAGGGCAGCATGCTGAGGGCCTTCATGAGGAGAAACCAATGAGATCCCTGGGAGTGTGTGGCAGGAAGCACTGCACGGATATTCTGCAGAAGTAAAAGAGTCATAAGGTGGAATGAAGTACTCAAGGAAGACTGAATACAACTCCTTAACCTTTTATTCCCATTTTGAAACTCAAAAAGCTCTGACAACTCCTCCTCCTCTTCTTTTCCCTCCTCTCTCTCCTCTTCTTCCTCTTCCTCTTCTTCTTTCTTGTCTCCTTGTCTCCCCCCCCTCTTTTTTTTTTGCACTTGATATCAAAATTTATTTGTGGCCAGGGCCAGGTGTGGTGACCCACACCTTTAATTCCAACACTCGGGAGCCAGAGATAGTTCGATCTCTGAGTTTGAGGCCAGTCTTATTAATCTACACAGTGAGTTCAGGCCAGCCAGGGCCACGTTATGAAAACACAAACTCAAAATACCGAGTGTAGAGATACACACCTATAACCCCTGAATTTGAGAGGCTGAAGCAGGAAGACTTTAAATTCAAGAGAAACGTAGATTATGTAATAAAAAATTGTCTCAGCAAAGCAAATTTTTTAAAAAATCACTTGGCGGAGAAACTTGACCTACATTGAATGAAGTTGCTTACTCTGCATCTGTACTCAGAGTGCTTGTATTTTTCTGCTCAGATACTGAGATGTTTGGACCAAGGATGCGTCTCCAGACTGTAACAGGTATGTTACATAACAACTTGGGCACTCTTTAAACTTTCTGAAACCCAACACATATAGCCTCAAGGCCTTTTTGGACAATGGACTGTAAATAAGTACCTTGAAATGAACAGGAGAATAAGCAAACATTCATTCGAGAGGCAAACGTTCATACTAGATGTGTGCTAGTGTCTCATTTGCATCTTGAACCACATAAAACTGCTTCTGAGATAAGTGGGGAAAATAAGTGGATTGTGCTGGAGCAGCAGAAGCATCCCCATCCAGAGACCAGTCACTATTTCCATCCATTGCTCTGAGACAGAAGCCAGACCCCATTACAGAATCAACCTGGTCCTTCTCTCCTCACTGCTCAGAAGAGCTCCCCCCACCACAAATGATGTTCCCTCCAGCTGCCACTAGCAAGGACCTGCTTCACCCTAGCCCAGTGCATGCTAGCACTCGAATTACTAGCATTTCTTCTTTCCCCCCTTTAGCTCAGCAGGCAGGGGCCAAGACCAGCACCTCTATGCCAGTATGTGTTGACATTGTGCTTGCTACTGTAACCTTTCTTTCTGCCTCTTTTTGGGGAAGAAGGGCATGGGGGAGAGACACAATGACACCTTTTTGTGTCATTACTTCAAAGCCAATAGAATACAAAGAAGTTTCAAGGTATCATCTGAAAGAAATCAAGCGAGGGATGGGGAAAGTAGCAGATCACTTGCCTGATCAAGAGCAAGACCCTGGATAGATCCCCGCACTGGAAACTAAAAAAAAAAAAGACTTGATAATGTAAAATATACTTTCAAAGTGTCATAAAGATCTATTTAATTACTCCATAATTAATAGTTGTGAATTTCTTTTTTCTCTATGTGGCATGCATATGTCAGCAAGTCTTACAACTCTTTGCACAATGTGTCTTTGCAAGTGGCCTGAGTTAAAGCAGTTTGTGTTATTGTTAATGTCAAGAGAATCTAAGTCTACAAATGCTTCCACTGTTACATTTATTTTATGCTTCTCCATTCCCCACTGGATACTCTGTAAAACCCTTGTATGGCTAACTGCGGGCACTTAATGAATATTTGATGAGGAATTGAAAGAGTGTTCTAGCAGTGTGTGCTAGGATTCCCTGCCTTCCTAACTGAGCTCGGGAGCTGCGTCCTGTTCCCTTGAGACACTTGTAAACATTACTTAAATGTGAGTCGAACTTTACAACTTTCTGAGGGCTTTCATGCACCTTAAAAAGTCATTTTTAAAATTAAATAAAAGTAGTTCAAAAATGTACTTTGACCACGGGAGTAGCACTGGTTTTCCCTGTTATACTGAACAGAGTTAAGGAGACATTGTTACTGTCCCTTCCTGTAACGGCAGAAATTGGAAACAGATAAAGAAGTTAAATAGCATTGAAAGGAACCCAGATGTGTGATGTGGTGTCACGTACCCATAACCACAGCCCTTGGGTGGCTGGGATTGCAGAATTCTGAGTTCCTGACCAGACAGCACTACAAAGGCACATCCTGTTCCAAAGAAGTAAAAAGAAAGAAATATGGGATTTTAGTAAATTTTATGTAACGTAAAAAGAGGAAAGAATCACCACAAACAAGGAAAACACTGACTCCAAAACTGATCTATGTAAAGACATTTTGGTTCTATTTCCCTGTGGGAAAATCCGCAAGAAAACAGTGTCCACCAGGGGTGTTGTATCAAAGTCCGACTAAACTGATTGCTTGAGCCGCAAAGCACTTGAGCTGGAGACCTGTCTTTCCTAGGCTGGTCTCAAAGACCAGGGGTGTGAAATGATTCCTGAACCAGCTCTCTGTAAACCACCATGTCCGTGGAAAAGCACTGCATGAAGACCCTGGCAGGGTACCACTTCTTAGAGATTCACATGAGGTCAATGATGTCTGAGCCTGCAATGGTTTCGCCTACAATCCAGCTACAACCCTCACACTAGTGGAGCCTCTCCTACCCTTACATCTGCTAGTGACTATAGAAATTTACATATGATAAATTTACATTTTCCATTTCCCTTGTATACATTGATGATAAACAAATCAGGACTATTAGAACATATGAAGCTCTTACATTCAATTCAGTGGTTAATAATTAACACTAAAAGAATCTTTTATCACTTAGAAACACCAGGATCCATCCTTTTAATTACCATTTGGAATTCGTGTAAATTGTTTGGTTGGTTAAGCTTTGCTTACTTTCAACCAGAAGCCCTGAAACTTTGTTGATTTAGCATGTCAGATACTGACCTAGTCACCTTCACATAAAACAAAATGCAGAGCCAGCTCTGAATCACCTTGGTAGTGAAGAAAGTATGGGACGAGATGGAGACCTACCTGACAACCACATGAGCCACCAGCTACCTGGACCCCTGCATGCCCCAGCCTCAGACCAACGCTTGGACTGGAACAGAGGATCTTTGTTTTTACACTTAAGTGAACTTCTAAAATAGAAAGGGAGTATTTTCTAGCACCTTTGTTCTAAGGTAATGATAAGGGGTCCTATTTGGTTCCTCCCAATTCATACCTTCTCTGGGTCTCTAAAACCAAGTCCCCCACCAATCACAGTGTGAACAGATGTTCCAGTGCAAGTTGTCTGCACAGAGTGAGTCTCGGAGTTATCACATCGTGCCCAGCTTTGTGTGAGAAGCCAGACAGTGGATTAAATGGGATGTGAATTCCTATCAGCTAACAAGAACCTGTGTTGAGGCCATCCAGCCCCAGCAAGGCTGCTCAAGCAATCGGCTTCTCACATGTCCCTATTCTGCCATCCTTAGCAAGTTGTCACAAAATGGCTAAGAACCTTCTGCTATCATGTTTCTGCTGGAAACAGTAAAAGAAGGAAAGAACCTGTCCAACTTGGTCACTTTTCTTGGTCACATTCAAAATCACAGCTTCTCTGGGAGCTTCCTTGAACGAAAGATGAAATTTTCCTTTATATTCCAATGGGTAAAACTCTCTACATGACATTGAAAGGAACCCTAGTGAGTTTTTAAAGGACATACCCCTCCCTTGAACCACATTGGATAGATAATAAAAGCAAAGGAAAGTCTTTGGAAATTGAGTAGGCTACTAGCTGCCATATGTCACAGAAGGGAGGAAACGGGGTACCAATGGAGGGCCTCGTGTCAGGCAACAGACGGCACACAGAGGGGCCTCTGCGTCAGTAACTTTTGCACCACTGTGACAATTTAAAGGAGAAAAATTTTATTTTGGTTCATGGTTTTAGGGGATTTCAGTCCATCGGAGATGGGAAAGCCTGGTACAGCTGCTCCACCAGTACCACCGTGGAGTGTGAGACAGGTCTGCTCCCACCGAAGCAGACCAGGAAGCAGAGAAGGCTCCTGGAGACAGGAACCAGAATAACTTCCAAAGGCCGGTCCCTAGCGATCCACTTCTGCCATCTAGGCTCCACAGTCTCCTAAAACAGCACCACCAGCTAAGAACCAATCATTTACACCATGAGCCTGTGGAAGACATTCTAAGACCAAGGGAGAATCCTCACCAAGACTAACAAGAAATCCGACACTACTGTGGTGGTTTGAATGAGAATCCTCCACAGACATGACCACAGGCTAACCTGATCTAGACAAACCCTTATTGACACCCTCTTCTCAAATGATTCTAGATTGTGACAAATTGACAATTGAAAGAAATTTTCAGGCTAGAGAGACGGCTCATTGAACTCCAGCTGCAGGGGCTGGAGCATTGGCTCCACAGTTAAGAGCACTGACTGTTCTTCCAGGAGTCCTGAGTTAAATTCCCAGTGACTACATGGTGGCTCACAACCATCTATAATGGGATCAGATGCCCTCTTCTGGCATGCAGGTGTACATGCAGACAGAGCACTCATGTCAATAAATAAACCAAGATCTTTAAAAAAAATTTTTTTAAAGGACTCCAGCTGCTCTTCCAGTTCTTAGGTTCAATTCACAGCACCCATAGTGACTCACAACTGTCTGTAATTCCAGTTCCAGATAATCCAATGCCCTCTTCTGACCTCTGCAGGCCCATACATATAGTGCACAAACACATGTGCAGCTAAAAACATCCATTGTGGTGGTTTGAATTAAGAATGGCCCTTATGGGCTCATATATTCGAATGTTTGGTTACCAAGGAGTGGCATTATTTGAGAAGGATTAGGAGATGTGGCCTTGTTGGAGGAAGTATGTCACTGGGGGTGGGCTTTGAGGTTTCAAAAGCCCACAACAAGCACAATGTCCTGCTCTCTGCTTACAGATCAGGATGTAGTTCTCAGTTATTTCTCCTGCATCACACCTGTATGCCACCATGCTCCCTGCCACGATGATAATGCACTAAGTTTCTTAACTGTAAAGCCCCCATTTTTTTTCGTTAATTAAAGGCAAATGAGTTGTCTTGGTCATAGTGTCTCTTCACAGCAATAGAACAGTAACTAAGACACCCATAAACATAAAATAATAATTTTAAATATTTTAAACTAGCCATCACAGGAATATAGGATGGAATCTGAGCAATAACCAAAACATGAAAGCAGAAAAAGGGAGAGCTGCCTGTCTTCTCAGTTTCACACTGGAGCATCCCTAATAGCTCTGCTCTAGGAGGGTACCACTCCCTAGGGAGGGAGTGCATGACTCCCTCCATGCTGGATCAGGCTAGTCAGTCACTCTGCAGGAACCATGATTCTCCTGGATTCCTGACTTGTGTAATGCAAATGAATGTCTCTTCAGTGGGAGAGGGAGCTCAGGGCTCCTGCTTTATTGTCTCTACAGGAGCCAGAACCTGATTGAACAATCTTACTCCAGCATTTCTTTTTCTTCTAGTGACTATAGTTTCTTTTCCCTCCGTAGTGCCGTTTACCATTCTGATAGTTCTCTTGTTAACGAGTTGATGAAATCTGTGATATGTCTGTGTTTGAGACTTACATTTTTAAGGTTCTGAATTATTTTCTTTGGCGTATGAGTGCTTGCATACTAGCTACTATTTTAGAATGAATGAGTATTGAGTCTGAAAATATGTAGAGCTCCGGGCCACAGAGTTAAGTTGAAGCTCCCCCCCCCCCACCCAGGGCTAGCAGGATGCACAGAAACTCCTTTTCTTTGAAGCCCTGGAAGCCCCTACTTAGTAAACAGATTGGCAAAATGTCTGCCTGTGGTGAATTATACACCTTTGTCTCTGCAAAGGTCATGAATATAGTGGAGGTTAGCCATGTACGCCCCTCCCCTGCCATGCCAATTAAGGCTCCCCCGCCCTTCCCTGGGGAAAAAGGCTATTTATTGGGGTGAGCCCCTTGAATAAACAAGTTCGGGTTCATCAGACACCATCTCCTTCTCATGTCCTGTTCATCCTCAGCAAGCGGGGGTCAGGCTGCGCCACCCTCGCGGCTCCCCGGTGCTTTCTCACGGCTTTTGGCTTGAGCCTCTCGCCCCTGGCCAGGGCAGGGAACCAAGCGGCTTCCCAGCCAGTCCCCGGGCTGGGATAGGGCTGTGGCGAAAGTGCCGGGGAAGACTGAAATAATAACAACAAAAATATAGGCATAATGGTGTGTGTCTGTAATCTCAGCACTCAAAAGCTCAGGAGGACAGCAGGTCCAAGTATAACCTGAGTTTCAAAGTATGCATAATGAGACCCTGCCTTAAAAATAAAAGTTAAAAAAATTATTTATGGATCATGTGTAAGAGTATAAACCACAAGAGTATAAAAAGGAGTATAAACCACAATTGGAGCCTGTCAGTTCCTGATGAGGAAGCAGTTCAGAGGAGTGTTGCTTTTCTGTGTGTTAATGCTTACAGAAAGCTCAGGATGGCAGAAACCACGATGGGGAAACGCCATCTGCTGGTCTCTTTGAGAGCTACATAGAAATGAAGCAAACCACTCTTCCCTAGTCTAGAGTTTACCAAAGAGCAAGGCAGTCTCCAAGAGAATGAACCAAGAAACTTCGCAAGGGATCTTTCCTAGTGGGGAATCTTTTTCGTATGTGTGTTTGTTTGTTTTTGTTTGTTTGTTTGTTTTGTTTTGTTTTTCTAGGCAGGGTTTCTTTGTGTAGGCCAGGCTAGCCTGGAACTCTCTCTGTAGACCAAGCTGGCCTCAAACTCAGACATTTGCCTGCCTCTGCCTCCCAGGTGCTGGGATTAAAGGTGTTAGCCACCACACCAAGCCCTAGTGAGGAATGTTAAATAAGGAAAATAGCACATTTACCAAGGTCTTGACCCAGTAAAAAGCCAGGTACCTCAATTCAAGACTTCCAATGGGATTTGTTTAGTGCCTGGAATACAGGAGTACTTAGAAAATATTGCATGAGTTAACAAGCGTCTCTCAATGCGAACAAAAATCACTCCCATAAAAAAAGAAAGTCAAAGTCAGGCCAGTTCAGTTGGAGACATCTCTCGGGACTAAGGAAGCTGTTCTCCTTATTTGGAGAATGATACTGACACCCATGCACAGTTCCATGCCACTGCTAATGGCTTGCCTTTGGTACTGATGGAGTTCTTAATTATATGGGAAAGACTATGAATGGCCTGTTTTTCAAGTGTTCAAATTGAAGACAAACATTTAAAACCCATTGTACTCCTGTGAGTTTCTCTTCTGGGGTGGTTACGGATACTCAAGGTTTCTGTTTGTGGAAGGGTAGTAGAAGAGTAGAAACGCGGCTGTGTGGGTGAGATGAGGAGAATGAGAAAAAACAATGAGCCAGCACAGTCATGTGACACAGTTCCCACATGCATATCAAAGAAGTGGGGAGAAAAACTCATTAATTCCCAGGAGGAGACAGCAAGATGTTCATCCAGAGGGTAAAAGTGTTTGCAACAAAATCTTGAGGATCTGAGTTCAACACCCATGGTTTTTGGTTTTTTGTTTTCTTAAATGCCAACTGGCTGGGCTACGGTGGCACGTGATTTTAATCCCAGCAATCAGGAGGCAGAGGTAGGCAGATCTATGGCTGTTCGAGACCAGTCTGGTCTACATATAGCAAGTCCCAGGACTACAGAGTGAGAACTTGGGGGGAGGGGGGGGCGGCGCGGAGAGATAAGCTGAGGCTGGAGATAAAGAGCACTTGCCTGGAAGGCATGTGGCCCTGGGCTCAATCCCCAGCACAGAAAAGAAAATCCAGGCTGAAAATCAGTGCTAGAGAAGTGACAGCTCAGTGATTGAGAGCTAACTGCTCATGCAGAGGACCCCAGCCTAGTCTCCAGCACTGACCACTGATGCAGGGGCTCATAACCACTGGTAACTCCAGTTCCATAGACTCTGATGCTTCTCCTACACAGTGCCCATACATGCATACAAGCAAAACACTTAAACATATAAAATAAAATACATAAATCTTTAGAAAATTAGTTACAGAGTCCACCTAGGCCACAATTTAGACAGAAAATAATCCATTTATTAGTAATTCACCACAGCATTTGTTATGGTTTAGATATGAATTATCCCCAGAGAAGATTCATAGGTTGAAGTCTCGGTCCACAGCTCACAGCAGATAGCCTCACAGAGAAGCGACAGGATAGGTTCCCCTGATAGGAAACAGAGGTAAAGCCTAGCTGGAAACGGGCCTCTGTATCTGTGAGGGATATATTCTGACCTGGCACCTGCCTGTTTTCTCTGCCCCTGGGAGGTGAGCACCTTTCCTCCACCGTGACCTTCCATGATGTTTCTGTCACATGAATAAAAGCAGTAGAGTCAGCTGACCATGGACTAGAACTCAGAAAGCGTGCACCAAAGTTAAGTTTTCCTTTTTTCACCAGTATTCTTAAAAGCAGTGAAAAAAATAACAAAGGACTCTTGAAACATATGTTCTTTTTTACATTGTAAAAATAAACTTGTATCATGTTAAATACCTACTCTGCTATCAAAACTAAGTTGTCAGAAAGTTTGGAAGTCCTACCACTTCCCTGAAACAATTTAAGGATTCCTGAAATGTTATTTGACCAAAAAGCATTTACTTGCAGCCTTCCATGTGCCAAGCATTCAGGGTATATTTGTGGGGATAATAGAGGAAATGATGAGTCATTTGTGGTGGGTGTTCAAATACCCAGTGCTTGTTTTGTGTCAGACTCTGTACTGAGTACTTTACCTGGATGAATGTCTTGGGTCTTTATGAGAATCATTGTACACTGTGTTCCAGTTTGTTTTCTGTTGTAATTAAACACTGACCAAAAGCAAATTCAGGGAGGAAAGCTTTTTTTGGTTGGTTGGTTGGTTGGGTTTTTTTGTTACAGGTTATAGTCCATCACTGAAGTAAGTCAAGACAAGAACAGAAGGCAGAAACTTGAAGTAGAAACCATGGAAGAAAGCTGCTGTCTGTTTTGCTCTCTGTTTTATGCTTAGATAGTTTTCTTATACAGCCCAGGACCATATGGCTAGGGATGTTGCCTCCCACATCACCAGTCATGATAGTACCTCACAGACCTCCCCAGAGGCCAATCTGACTGTGGCTACTCTTCAGTTGAGGTTTCAAGCTGACTATAAAAACTATTAAGGACATACTTGTCAAGCACAATCACCCTTAACCGTTCCTTTCTTGTTTGTCCCCAAGATCTTATGTAGTATAAAATGTAGTACAGCTTTAAAATCACCAGTCTTTAAAAATCCAAAGGAAGAAAAGCCAGAAAGGACAATATGCTGGGGCAAGAGCATGCATATTTTGTTCAAAAAGTATGGGATGGAAATTAAATAAATGAGAGGGGAGAAGCAGCATACAAGGTTAGGGAGGTAAAGAAGGACAGAGGAGGCAGGACCTTACGAGTTGTCGTAATGACTGAAGCCATGAAGGGTCTCAGGTAGAAAACTGACGTCTTAGTCTGTTTTTTTCTTACTGTGACAACATTCTCAAGTGTCTTGGCTAAGGTCTCTACTGTTGTGATAAAACACCATGACCAAGCAACTTGGAGTGGGAAGAGTTTACTCCAGCTTGCAACTCTCCTGTCATACTCCATCCCTGTTCTGAAAAGGTGGCCAAGGCAAACAGCAAAAGAGGAAAAGAGGAGTCTGGATGTGAGGGTTAGAAGAACAAAAATTACCCAGCTGGTGGTGATGTCTTTAATCCCAGGACTTGGGAGGCAGAGGCAGGTGTATTTCTGTGAGTTCGAGGCCAGCCTGGTCTACAGAGTGAGTTCCAGAACAGTCAGAGTTACGACAAAGGAACCCTGTCTCAGGTGGGAAAAAAAAGAGAGAGAGAGAACAAAAATTAAACTGTAATTTGTGTTTCTGACAGTCAGGGAAATTAAGTGGACCCAAGATGCATTAAGATTACAGCTAAAGCTAATGTTAGTAAGTTAAGAGTAACACTGTAGTGGCATATGCTAGTAATTAGCCTTGATTGCGAGTAGGGGGTGCCCTGGTGATCATATTGTAGCTCCTCAGATGACTTTCCCAAGCAATGGCAGGTGAATGATAGAAACCACTCAGTCACCAGGCACAATGCCTTATTTTAAAAATCTATGATTTAACACTGAAGTAAATGGCATAGTCCAAAAGCATCAGGGTCAATTCAGATCATCAAGGAAGGAAAATAAGATTAGCCTTTGTCCTGGAAACAGACCTCTTTGGATGTACCATCATGTGTCCCTCAGTGGGTATCATGACCATGAACACCAGTGTCCTAAGACACACAGGGTAGAGACTAAGAGATTTAGATTGTACAGCACTGTTCAATATAGCGGTAAGAAGAGGGTTGTTTTTTTTTTTTTTCTTAAACTGTACTAAGAAAACCAATGGCTGCTGCTTAGAGAAACAAAGCTTTGCTTAGAGAACAAAGCTTTTCAGCAAGCAGTGATTTTTTTTTTTCTCTGTCTACTGTCTTGGGTGAGCTGAAACAAAAACCAATTACCCTCCAAGATTAAAATCCTCAGATGCCTCAAGAACTGTTTTAACTTGGTTTTAGAATTGTGGACTGCCTCTCTACCAGCCTCCCCTAGTGGTGTCGGATGTAGCCAAATTTAAAACATCACCAAGTAATTGAAAATTGCTCAACTCTTTCTCTTACAACTGTGTTCTATTTACAACCATTATGATCATTTTTGGGTGAGCTTCAAACACATTTTTTTAATGGAATGCACATAGTTCATTTTGAACTCTTTTTCTCATCCTCTTTATTGACCTCCATCCCTTCATCTCATTCTCTTGGAAGCCTGAAAATCAATTCCATAAATACAATAAAAATTAAAACTGACCCCATTTGGAATGAGGTCCCATTGCTGAACCCACTCTTTGATTATATTGTGACTTAAGCATTCCTGGCTGCCTCTGTAGTGTAACTCAGGTCCAGGTGTGATTAAATTTTAAGCTCTTGGCATTATAGTGATCCCTACAGTGGTCCCAGTGAGCATCCCAAGCTCTCAGCTACACTAGTCCTTCCCACACCAACTGAGGGCTGCTCTGACCCTGCGTGGTTTCTGGGATGGACTGTCCTACCACGTCTCAGCACCTGGAGTGATCCTTGCATTTAGTGGCTACAAGTACTCACCAAGTATGATTCTGCTTCCACCCTGAGAACCATCTAGGTTGAGGTCTCAGGAGCCATCCCCTACAGAGAGGTGGTCTCTGCCTTAATGTGAGACCTGAAACTGTTGAAAGAAAAGGGAAGGAGAAGCACAGAGATAGACCATTTTCGAAGGACCCTAGTCCATCAGGAAATAATAGCAATGATCGACAAATGAGACTTGATGCAATTAAAAGCTATTGCACAGCAGAGCAGTGGAGACAGCTCAGTGGATAAAGCATCTGCCACACGAGTATGAGGACCAGAGATTGGATCCCCAGAACCCAGGTAAAAGACAGATGTGGTGGTGTGCATCTGTAATCCTGGAACTCCTAAAAGACAGCTGTGGTATGCTCTCCTACAGAGAGATGAGGGCAGAGACAGGAAAGTCCTCAGAGAGACCAAGGCGTTTTTGTGTGATATTTTTAGTAACTTGATTGTGTAGCTCATTAGTATGAACCTTGCAGATTACAAAGTAATATCACAATGTCAAAACGATGGGCACCAGTTGATTGATGGTATCATTCCCAAGTGACAAGAGTCCCTTTCAGAAAGTCCTTCCCTCTGTCTTTTATCCCTAACTGTTAGGGGCAAATGGAAGGAGACCCCCAAGAAATCACCAGGACTCGAGATCAATGCAAAAGCGAGAGGTTTATTTCCAACATGTTGGGGTCCGCTCCCACAAATTTCTCAAGCAAGGCAGGTAGGAGTGACAATCAGCACACTCCAAGCATGCTTTATATATGCTTTTCAAAGGCAGAGCCCAGCAACAGAACACCAGGCACATTCTATTGGCTACACAGTCATGTCGGTACCAACCCTCAAACTGATTGGTGCTGGCATACAGCAAGGTTGTGGGCTCCTAGAAAATGCAAGCTCAGGATTTTAGTCAACGCCGGTGGGGGCGAAACTCCCAGCCCAAGGCCATCAGTCAGCTGTCCATATCTTGTTCGTCCCAGAAAGTATCTTTCTTGTTCAAGTTCCAGAAACTGTTCTGAGTCACCGTGCCCCTGACTTGGGCCTACACTGTTTTAGTGCTCTTAGAAGCCTAACTAAAGTTTGGCTGCTTTGGTCTTGTCCTTACATAATGGTTTCAGAGTTTTGATCTTACATTAAGGTAGAAGTCACTACCTTGGTTTCTGAGATGTTAAACTGGATAGTCCTCAGGGCAGGAAGCAGAGCCATACTTGATATAGCAAAAAAAAAAAAAAAAAAAAAAAATAATATATAAATATATATATATATATATATATATATATATAGCATTGGTAGAGCATTAAGTGAGCAGGGCCCCAGGCCAGGTGCTGAGATAAGGCAGGACAGTGCCTCCTAGAATCAAGGCAGGGACGCAGCAACAATAAAGGAGACTAGTGGGAGGAGAGAGGGAGGGGAAGAAAATATGGGGAGACTGTACTCAACATACTTGTATGAATATACGATATTTCATATAATATACTTGCATGAAAAATGTCCTTACGTAACATAGTACCATGTACAATAAACGAACACAATGAAAATCTTAAATCCTTATTTTAATAAAGGATGGCTGCTAGTCTTGACAGATACATCAGTGCTAGCCAATAATTCTTCCACATAGCTAATCTATACTGTTCTTGGGAAGCCCAGGGTTCCGACCTTCCTTCATTCCTCTTAGCAGGGACCTATTCTGATTCAACTTTCTATACACCCCCACTTCCTCTCTCCTTCTCACCGACCCATCTCCTTCAGCAGGATGGCACCTCTTCCTTGCTAGTGGTTCTTTTTTAACAATACTTTAATTCTTTTTTAGAATAACTTATTATTTTGTGTCAATGAGTGTTCTGCTTGCATGTATGTATGTGCAATACATGTGTTTCTGGTGTCCATGGAGTTCAGAAGAGGGTGTCAGATCCTTTGGGATTGGGGTTATAGATAGTTGTGCTACTGCCATGTGGGAGCTGAAAACTGAACCCAGGTCCTCTGTAAGAGCAGTAAGTGCTCTTAACCTCTGAGCCATCTCTCCAGCCCCTACAACAATATTTTATGGTGTTTAGGCTGGTCCTGAACTCAAACTAAATGACCCATCCCCTAAGTCTTCCTCTAATATCTGTCTCCCATGTTCAAGCTTCTAAAAGAGAAATCTACACTTTAGAACAAGCGTTCCCTGAGGCAAGCTGGTCTCTAACCTGAAGACAATAGAAGAGTCTCTTCTGTTCATGTCCGGTTCCTCTCCACACTCACTCCTCAGAAGAGGAGTGAGGGGGAAGATTTCCTCTAATGCTGAATCATGTATTCAGGAACAAGAAGAACTGCAAATAACACGCAATGGGGGCCTACGACGGATCGCAGAGACTAGAGAGATGGATGGGTTGATAAAGTGCTTGCCACGCAAGCAAGGACATTTGAGTTTGAGTCTGCAGCACGCATACACAGATGCAGGCATGGTGGTGCACGCTTGTAACCCCAGCACTGGCTGGCAAGAAAGGAACCCTTCACAGCAGATCCCAGAGCTCACTGGCCAGCCGGTCTAGCTGATTCGGCAAGTTCCACATTCAGTTAGAAACTCTGTCTTAAAAAAAGTTGGTGGAGCCTGATAGAGAAGAGCACCAGTGTTGACCTCTGGCCTCAGCACGCACAGATAGAAACATAACACACCCGGGAAGGAAAGAATAAAGGACGTGGGGGGGCACACACAGGTGCAAGAGAGCAGGGGGGATCTTGAATGAAATGCTCAAAGAAGACCACCTGAGGAGCACTTGTGAAAGTCAGTGAATGGGAAGGACATTGCAGGCTGAAGGAGCAATAAAGAAACAAGCTCTGAAAGTGAACTAATTGGGTGGGACTGAGGCTGGAGCACAAAAGACACCCACACCATAATCCCCAAGGCCTAAGAACTTTGCAGATGTGGTGAATTCAGGACCTTGACATGGAGTGATTATCCTGAATTATCTATATAGACCTAGTGAATCACAAGTGTCCTTGCAAGAGGGAGGCAGGAGAGTCGGAGAGAGGGAGAGGAGAGGTGCTACATTGCTGGCTTTGAAGAGGTTAGACAGATTCATGAGCCAAAGACTACAGGTGGCCTTTGGAAACTTGAAATGGCAACTGGAACCTCCATAAATACAGCCCTATTAGCACCTTGACCTTAGCACTCTGACCTCCAGGCCTGTACAGGAAGAGGGTTGCAAAAGTATGTGATAATCATTACAGCAGTGAGTACAAAACTAATACAAACCAAGTGAATAAGATGGGGTGGGGGGGTGTTGAGAAAGATGGGGTGCAAGAGTTTGTTAAGGACCTGATCATGCCTTGTAGGTCATGACACAGAGCTTGGGTTCCATGCTGATAGTTCTGGGGAGCCTTGGAAGTTGATTTAACTAGGTGAGTCATATTTTTTACCCTGTTCTTCGAACAGATTGTTAGCTCCTACAGAGAGAAAAGGTGAGCACAGGAGACCAGGCAGGAAGCTGCTGGCACAGGAAAACCAGGGCAGGAGCCGTGGAAAGGTAAAAAGCAACCAGCCTTAGGCTATCTTTTGCAGACCAAAAAGTGATAATGCTTTTGGCAGATTGGCTGTGAACTTTAAAGAAAAATTAACCGAAAAACTGAGATTGTTACCAGACACGCTGAACTAAAAACGACAGGTAACAGTGCTTCTAACACAAAATGAGGAAATTTTGGAGGGAGATGAGAAAATCAGTGTCTCTGTGTTTCTTGTGCTGTCTGCCATGCCTCTTAGACCCTCGAGTGGAAGTGTTAATTTAAAAATGTGGATATTTAAGTTTGGAGAGCAGAGGAGAAATATAGGTTGGCAATTAAAATGTGGATTCTATGGCTCTATGGCTATGAGCTGGAGGAAACTACTGATCAGAAGAAGCCTGGGTTCTAACATTCTTCCCTTTAATGGCTGCTGAAGGAGGAGGCACGCACAAAGGAAATGAAGCGCTACAGATCAGAGAAAAGGAAGCAAATCAGGAAAGTGGGTGTCTCAGAACTAGAGGTTTAAAAAAAAAAAGTGTTTCCAGGTAGAAACAGCCTGCTAAGGAACTCTATGACCAAAGGAGTCATTTCCAGCCAGTGATTCAGAGTCATCCAGTCTAATGAGCGACAGGGAGCTGAGTCAGAGTCTCACAGACTGAACAAGGGAAACACACACGTCTGCCTAACGGATGCCGGCTGAGAACTAGGCTCTGGGTGGGCGAGGTGTCTCTGTAGGTGTGGGGGCACTTGAGGACGAGACTGATGATCTGAGCTGAGTCCCTGAAACCCACGTGGTAGAAGAGAACTGACTCCTGCAAGTTCTCCTCTAACCTCCCCCCACGTGCCCGCACGTGGAGAATGAGTAAATAAGTAAATAAATAAATGTAAAAATAGAATATGTATAATATATAAATGTTTAAATGCACACACAAATAATAAAATAAAACAAACATAATGCTTTTTTAAATAACTGAGTTCACGCAGTATAGTGCAACTGAATGACTTACTGTTTGCATGGCCACTTGGCCGCTGCGTATCACGCTAATGTGTGTCGTGAACCTCAGCATCTCATTGGGTGGATGCTGGCTTCCCTCTGCCACGTTCTTCAGTTCTTTTGCATGTCATTACTTTTGGCATTTGCATCACTCGTTTCTTTAATTAAAACATAATTACGTTACTTCTCCCCTTTCCTCTCCCCAACACCTCCCATGATCCTCTTCTACTCCCTCTCAAATTCATGGCCTCTTTTGTTATTATTGCTTTGTTTTGTCTGTTTGTCTTTGCTTTGTTTTTTGAGACAGGGTTTCTCTGTTGTAACTCTGGAACTCATTCTGTAGGCCAGGCTGGCCTCGAACTCACAGAGATCCCCCTGCCTCTGCTTCCCAAGTGCTGAGATTAAAAGTGTGTGCCACCACCGCCACCGCCACCACCTGCCATCTCTTTTTTTTTATTATTATTATTATTATTATTATTATTATTATTATTTCATGTGTGTGTGTGTGTGTGTACATATATATATATATATATATATATAAAACCTTTTTAATCCATTTGGTGTTACTTGTGTGTATATGATAAAACTAATGTCTGAACATTTTTTTGGCAAATGAGTTTTAGGCTCAACATATTTTTAAACTGTATTCTGTAAGTAACCTTCATGGTGCTGGGGCTGGGACTCCACAGTAGGTCATTTGCCCAGTAAGCATAGGACCTGGGATCCATCTCTAGTAATTCTTCTCCAAATAAAAGGAGTTAATTTTTAAAACTATCTCTTTGGAGCCAGACAGTGGTAGCACGCGCCTTTAATCCCAGCACTCGGGAGGCAGAGGCAGGTGGAGCTCTGTGAGTTCAAGGCCAGCTTGGTCTACAGAGTGAGTTCCAGGACAGCCAGAGTCACAACAGAGAAACCCTGTCTCAAAATAATAATAATAACAATAATAATTTTAAAAACATATCTTTTTGTTATTATAATATGGTTATTATAATTATAATATTATAATATATAGTTGTATATAATTAATATAATTTGGTTATTATAATATCTATGATACTAGATTCTAGGGTTGGAAAGTTGTAGCTCAGCAAAAAAAAAAATGTCAACAGCAAAAACAAATTTCCCAGTATGCTTATGAGGGGGTGTGATTATGTTTGTGTATTTGGTGTGTCCCCAGGATTTGATCCAGCTATGTGTCATCTTTGTCAGGCATATCACGGAAGTACTCTCATTATGTCAGGCTATATTGTTAGCAACATTAACTTCTGTCACTTGACTAAGTTGTGTCTTCCAGGATTCTCCACTCTCTAGGGGGAGATCTCTTCCCAGAGGTTAGTATGTGATTTGTAAGGAGCCACTCCGAGACAGTGGAGGTCCTCTTCACCTCAGCAGTTGTTCAATTTCTTCATGTTCTTGTTTATAACCTATTGGTCCAAAATTCTATTTTATTTATGGGTTTGGGGGCAGGGCCTTGAGGTTGGTTTTGAGTTTTGTTTTGTTTGTTCATTTGTTGGTTTTTTTGAGACAGAATCTCATGTAGCCCAAGATGCTCTTCAGTTCACTTTATAGCCAATGATGATTCTCCTGCCTCCACCTCCCAAGTTCCAAATTACAGACATGAACAACCACGGCTAGGTAAGTAGTGCTGGAAATCAAACCCAGGCTTTAGGGCTGGAAAGATGGCTCAGTGATTGGGAGCAGTTACAGCTCCTCTAGAGGCCCCTCAGTCATTAGGCTAACAACCAGCTGTAACTCCAGAAGATGTGAAACCTCTGGCCTCTGTGGGCATCTGTACTCATATGCACATTCCCACACACAGACACACAACTCCGAACTTCATGCATGATAGGCCATCACTCTACAAACTGATCTACATCACCAGCCCTCAACGTTCTGTTTTAGTCAACAGATTTTAGTACATTACTGTCGAGATGCCTTACGTATGCCTCCTCTTAATATGTCAGAAGATGGAGATTTAACTCAGTGGTTTTGCCTACGTCTGTAAATCTCTGGATTCTATCTCTGGCATCAGGAGAAGGAAGGAAAGAAGAAAGAAAGGAGGAACGAAGGGAGGGAGGGAGGATAAAAGAGATAGGGGAGAGGAATCAGGTTCATCCTGCATGTTTTTTTCCCTAGCCCCAAAATCAGTCACTCCCCAGCTGGTCCTGGATTTGTTTAGTGAAGGGTGTTTTTTTGGCATTATTCATTTTTTGTGAAACTGAGGATCAAAACCAGGGTCTCATACCTCAAATCCTAGCCAAAGTAATCTTTAGGACTACAATCCCAGCAACTGGAGGTAGAGGCAGAAGGATCAGGAGTTTGTGGTCATCTTCAGCTATTTTATAGGCCAGCCTGGGCTACATTTTAATTTAAAAAAAAGGTATGTGTGTACGAGAGAGAGAGAGAGCGAGAGAGAGAGAGAAAAAGAGGAAGAGAGAGAGGGAGGGAGGAGGGAGGGAAGGAGGGAGATCTGCTACTTTATGTGGTGCTGGCTGGAGAATCACACACAAGCTTTGCACGTGCTGGAGACTCACTCTGCCAACTGAGCCTCTCCAGTCCCTACATTTTATTTTGTGAAGGAACAGAGAAGCAATAGTAACCCACACTCACCAACACTCATGAGGGCAGAAGCTAAAGGGTCACCACAAGTCCAGCCAGCCTGGTGTTAATAGCAAGTTCTAGGCCAACCCGAGCTACACAGCAAGAGCCTGTCTCAAAACCAACAGTCGAGAGAGAGAGAGAGAGAGAAGAATAGACAATAAATTATAATTTCTACTCAGCTTATTGCCTAGTTTATTTTAAATCCAATAGTTAGGATAAATCACTGATCAAAGGAGTAGCATACACTAATTATAGAGTCAAGTTTTCAAAGGTTTGGGAGAACCTCTTGAATGGGCATATCTATATTGAGGAATAGCAATGATCACAAAATGAAATGTGTATATGTTATGAACCAGCAAGTCAAAACCAGTTCTTTAAAGGTGGCATGCTGGAAAATGCTGAAAGAGGGCAGGACTGCAGCCAGATGCACAGGGTATTTATGGGACAGCTGAAATGAGGCAGTGTAGAAGTAAAATATGAATGCTCTTGGGGAGAACTCATCACAGCCAGCACATGGCAACCCGAGTCTACAAAATAAACAGAGACAAACATCAGTCCAGAAATGGATAATTACCTTAAATGATGATCTAAACACAACTTTGAGTGATGATCTAAGCAGAAGTAGAACAAATGAAAACCATGTTATTGTCCCAAAAATGCAACCGAAGAGTGCCTTCTCTATCCTCAGCTGTTTACGAAGCTTTCTGGAGCCTTCAAATACAAAACAACTTTTGTATTTGCTTTGATTTCATTGTTTGTTTTTTGAGACAAAGTCTCACTATGTAACCTTGGAACTCTCTATGAAGGCCAGGCCGGAACTCACAGAGATCCTCCTACCACTGATTCGTGGGTGCTGGGATAAAGGCGTGCACCACCACCAGGGATATAGTGTTTGTTTCATGGTGGTGGTGGTGTGGTGGTGGTGGTGGTGGTGGTGGTGGTGTGGTGGTGGTGGTGTAGTGGTGGTGGTGGTGTGGTGGTGGTGGTGGTGGTGGGTGGTAGGTGGTGGTGGTGTGGTGGTGGTGGTGGTGGTGGTGGTGGTGGTGGTGGTGGTGGTGTGGTGGTGGTGGTGGTGGTGGTGGTGGTGGTGGTGGTGGTGTGGTGGTGGTGGTGGTGGTGGTGGTGGTGGTGGTGGTGGTGGTGGTGGTGGTGGTGGTGGTGGTGGGTGGTGGTGGTGGTGGTGGTGTGGTGGTGGTGGTGGTGGTGGTGGTGGTGGTGGTGGTGTGGTGGTGGTGGTGGTGGTGGTGGTGGTGGTGGTGGTGGTGGTGGTGTGGTGGTGGTGGTGGGTGGTGGTGGTGGTGGTGGTGGGTGGTGGTGGTGGTGGTGGTGGTGGTGTGGTGGTGGTGGTGGTGGTGGTGGTGGTGGTGGTGGTGGTGGTGGTGGTGGTGGTGGTGGTGGTGGTGGTGTGGTGGTGGTGGTGGTGGTGGTGGTGGTGGTGGTGTGGTGGTGGTGGTGGTGGTGGTGGTGGTGGTGGTGGTGGTGGTGGTGGTGTGTGGTGGTGGTGGTGGTGGTGGTGGTGGTGGTGGTGTGGTGGTGGTGGTGGTGGTGGTGGTGGTGGTGGTGGTGGTGGTGGTGGTGGTGGTGGTGGTGGTGTGGTGGTGGTGGTGGTGGTGGTGGTGGTGGTGGTGGGTGGTGGTGTGTGGTGGTGGTGGTGTGGTGGTGGTGTGGTGGTGGTGGTGTGGTGGTGGTGGGTGGTGTGGTGGGTGGTGGTGGGTGGTGGTGGTGGTGTGGTGGTGGTGGTGGTGGTGGTGGTGGTGGTGGTGGTGGTGGTGGTGGTGGGTGGTGGTGGGTGGTGGTGGTGTGGTGGTGGTGTGGTGGTGGTGTGTGTGTGGGTGGTGGTGGTGGTGGTGGTGGTGGTGGTGTGGTGGTGGTGTGGTGGTGTGGTGGTGGTGGTGGTGGTGGTGGTGGTGGTGGTGGTGGTGGTGGTGGTGGTGGTGGTGGTGGTGGTGTGTGGTGGTGGTGTGTGTGGTGGTGTGGTGGTGTGTGTGTGGTGGTGGTGGTGGTGGTGGTGTGGTGGATGATGTTGCTGTTGTTGTCATTGTTGCTGTTGACAGGATGATGATGTTGTTGTTGATGATGATGTTATTGTTGTGTGTCTGGTTTACACTCCCTAGCATTTCTAGGAAGAAGTGAGTCCAGCAAAGAAGCAGCTTTAGCCAGAAGCGTGAGGGTCAAAACCCACTCGGGCAGCTGAACCTCTGAGAAGGCAGAGTGCAGAGGTTAGGAAGGCCCAGTACTACTGCCACTCATTTACCCAGGTTGGCTGTATTTCAAATCCATTCCTTTAATCAGGGCGCCATCTGGTGGGTGAAATAAGCAAAGAAACCAGCGTGTGTAGTGTAGTCAGGGAAATGCAAATCAAAAGTTACTAAAATGTGCTGGCTGCATTTTGAGAACTCGAAAGCCACATGTTGCTAGTGGCTACAATACCAGAAGGTACAGATATGCCTTAGAAGCACTGCAGTTCTAAAGCCTTCAGAGGTGGCCTTTGGATGGCTCAGCTGCCTCTTTAAATGCATGAGCTGGAGAGATGTCTCAGCAATTACGAACACTTGCTGCTCTTGCAGAGGATGGGAGTTCAGTTCCCAAAACCCACTCACATGGCAGTTCACAACACTGATGCCTTTCTCTGCCCTGTGGTGGTTTGAATGTGAATGGCTCATGTATTTGAATGCTTAGTCCCCGATTGGCATTAGGATTAGGAGGTGTGACCTTGTTGCAAGTGTGTCGCTGGGGGTGGGCTTTGAGGTTTCAAAGGCTCATACCATTCCCAGTTAGCTTTCTTTCTCTGCCTCTCACTTGCAGATCAGAGGATTGCTCCCCACGGTGATAATCATGGACTAACCCTAATGAAATGCTTTCTTTATAAGTTTCCTTGGTCATGGTGACTTTTCACAACAATAAGAAAATAACTAAGACATCACCTCTGCAGGCACCAGGCACATGTGGCGCACATACATGTATGCAGACAAAAAACATCCATACACATGGAATAAGAATAAATAAATTTATTTTTAAATGCATAGAATTCAGGCACGGAAGAAGAAGAAAAGGAGGAGAAGAAGAAGAAAGAGTCGTCAGCTGAATATTATTCCAAGAAGAGAAGATGAACATGTGGAAATGGTTAAGAAGAAGGTGAATCTAGAAACCTGGCCCAGATCGGTCCTGCTTACTCATCATGAGAGATTAGATTTTTCTCCTATACACAGGAAGGCACCAAATTAACTCTCAGTTCAACTCAGAACACAAAGCAAACAGGCTGCTTTTAACTGTGTCTTAGAACATCTGGGTGCCAGGAGAAGAGGATGTCAAAACAGCAGCATCTCCATCAGTCTTAAAGTCATCAGTGAGGAAGTCCAACTTATAAAAAAAGCTGGCCTTGAGGAGAAAGTAGAGAGACATACCTGAGCACCAGGGTCTCCAAGGATGATATTGTTTTCTATGAGAAGGGAGGGTGCATAGCCATGAAAAGGACGAAGGGAAGTCACCACCCCTGTCTCACATCCTCCCCCAGTGGTCCTTGGATGAGGAAGATAAAAGATACAGAGAAAATAATGTTTTGAGGGATTTTTTTTTGGGGGGGAGGGGTTGTTGTTGTTTGTTTGTTTTCTAGGATTGAATTGTTTTTGTTAAGATCAGGAGAGGGAAAAGGATTCTGAAAATCACAGGAAACGTGGGAGAGTTTGCTAACAGTGGGACAAATGCTGAGTGAGCAGGGATCAGGGAGGAGGAGGAGCAGCTCGAATAGGAAGGGAAAGGTGCAGAGGACAAGGGAGGATGAAATGAGACACAGAGTGGGAAGGCAGGCCCAGCTTTGTTCATGAACGTCACAGAAAGGACACGCCCAGTGTCTGACAGGATTGAGTTAGGATGAGGCAAGTGAGACATTTGCTTGGTGTGGTGGTTATCTCTATCAGCTTGATACAGTCTAGAATCACACGAGAAGAGAGCCTCAATAAGGGCTTGCCTAAACTAGCTTAGCCAATCTATGGGGAATTGTTTTATTTATTTGCTTGTTTGTTATTTTTCTTGTTGAAACAAGGTCCTACTATGTGGCTCTGGTTGTTCTGGAACTTACTCTATAGACCAGGCTGGCCTTGAACTCACAGAGATCCACTTGGCTCTGCCTCCAGAGTGCTGGGATCAAAGGGGTGTGCCACCACACCTGACTGGGCAATTGTTTTAATTAAGTTAATCGATGTGGAAAGACCCAGCCCATTGGGGGTGGTACCATTTTCCAGGCAAGGGGTCGAAAACTGTACTAGGTACAAACAAGCAGACAAGTGAAGATGCACACACATATCCACCCCTCTTGCTCCCAGCTGTGGGTGTAACATGACCAGCTGTCTGAGCTCCTGCTGCTCTGACTGCCCTGCAGGGAGAAACTGTGACCTGGAATTCTGAGTTAAGCCCTTTCTCGCCTACATTGCTTTTTGTCGGACTGTTTCATCACAGCAGACATAAACCTAAATACCTGGGATGCAACATCTAGGAACATTTAAGAGGGTTCTTGAAAAACTCATTAACTGAAACAAATATTTTAATGCAAAATTTAAAAAGTCAAAGCCAATGTCAAAACAACCCACATTTCAAAATATTAAGTACAGAATGATACAAAGAGACCATTGTTTTCACCTGGTCTCAGACCCAGTCTACTAGGGCCCTTACTGTATGGGTTTTTAATGGATAACAGTGGTATGCAGATTAGTCAAAGAAGGACTTTATATCTGAGGACTCATATCTGAAGACTGTTTACAATGTAAGAGGAAATTTTGAAATCTGTTTTCTTAGTTACCTTTTTTTATTGATAAAATACCGTGACTAAGACAACCTATAGAAGAACAAAGAGTTTTTTGAGGCTTGCTTACAGTTTTAGGGAATTAGTCATGCCTCCCATAGTGAGGAACATGGCAGCAGGCTGGCAGGCATGGTGCTGGATGGAGCAATAGCTGAGAGCTCACATCTTGATACACAAGCACAAAGAGAGAAAGAGAAACTGAGAATGGTGTGGGCTTTTGAAACCCAAGCCCAATGACACGCCTCTTACAAGACCACACCTCCTAACCCTTCCAAAACAGTTCCACCAACTGGGGACAAAGTCCTAAAATACATGAGCCTGTGGGAACCAGTCTCACTCTAGTACATGTGTATAGGGACCCACATCTCTCTTTCTGTCCTGGTTCCTATAAGGTCCATCAGAGCACTGGTAATTGACATTGACAACAGATGCCCTTACATTAGTCCAAATTACTCATTCTGTACCAGGAGTAATTGATGGCCCTGAGGAACTGGCCTTGTTTCAGAGAAAAGGAAGACTCCCCAAGTGTATAAGTTACTGTTCTGTTGCTGTGCTAAAACGCCATGACCAAGGCAGCTTCTAGGAGTGTTTATTTGGCCAGGTGGTGGTAGTGATGCCTTTAATCCCAGCACTTGAGAGGTAGAAGCAGACAGACCTCTGAGTTCAAGGCCAGCCTGAAAAAAAGTGTTTATTTAGCTTATGGTCCCAGAGAGCTCACATTTCAAAGTGCATAATGCTCTTGCGGAGGACCTGAGTTTGGCTCTCAGCACCCACATCAGGTAGCTCACAAAATCCTATAACTCTAGCTCTAGGGACTCTAAGGCTTCTTCAAACACTGAACTCATGTGCACAAACCCTCAAACACACACACATGCACATAATTAAAACATATATTATGTATTAAGTAAAATAATTAAAATAAAAAATCTTTTAAAAACAAATAAATAGGCCCAACAAAATGGTTCAGCTGGTAAAGTCACTTGCCATATAAACCTGATGACCTATTTTATTTTCAGAACCCACATAAAGGTGAAAGGAGTTAGAACAAACTGTGCAAGGTTGTTCTGATCTCCACATGCTTCCCATGGCTCACACATGAATTACGCATAAACACTACAAAATAATAAACTTCAAGAAGGTAGAACATTTCATGGGATTCTTCTTACAGTATCCCCTCACAGCCTGCACTTACTTGACTTGCAATGTAAGAGTTTTCATCTCCAGAGTTCCTCATGTTCCTACATACCAGCATCCCATTGATTGATTGGCAAGAAACTGGCTGTGCAAATGATAAAATGTCAGCCAAAGCATTGTAGTTAGAAAACGTAATTTCCCTATAGGCACCAAATAAAATTTATATCCAGAAGTTTCTAATGGGCAGACTTGCAAATTCTGACACTTATAGGAAGAAAGCAAAGTTAAAGTCTCCAATATTGAGTTGGTTTGAACTGACTAAGGTCAGGAAATCAAGAAAAGAAGAGCTGATTCACCCTTCTCCCCCCTAACATGCTGGACCTTACCAGCTTTTTAGAGATAGTAGACTAAAGCCTGGGCCGTTTTTATGGAGCAACTGTTATACCATGGTTAAGGAGCACAGAAAAATCAGTCAAGGGTTAGAAGAAAAGCTGATAGGGACCCTGGGATTCAGGGCACTGGTGGAATATATTAGTTAGTGTTTTATAGCTGTGAAGAGACACCATGATGACGACAACTCTTATAAAGAAAACATTTAATTGGGGCTGGCTTACAGTTCAGAGGGTTTAATCCAATATTATCATGGTGGGAAGCATGCCAGCATGCAGGCAGACATGTTGCTAGAGAAGGAGCTGAGAGTTCTACATCAGGATCCACAAGCAGCAGCAAGAGAGTGTGAGCCACTGGATCTGGCTTGAGCTTCTGAAACCTTAAAGTCCACCCCAGTGACACACTTCCTCCAACAAAGCCACACCTACTCCAACAAGGACACTCCTCCTAATAGTGCCACTCCCTATGGACCTATTGGGACCATTTTCATTCAAACCACCACATTCCACTTCCTGGCCCCCATAGGCTTGTAGCCATTGCATAATGCAAAGTGCATTCAGTCTAACTTTAAAAGTCCCCATAGTCTATAACAATCTCAACACCAAAGTTGAAAATCTCTTTGGAGACTTGTGACACTTAACTATAACTCCCTGTATCAAAATCAAAAGACAGATTATATACTTCCAACATACAATGGCACAGAATACACATTACTGTTCCAAAAGGGGAAAAGGGAGCATAGTGAGGAAATACTGGACAAAAGCAAGACCTAAAACCAGCTGGGCGAACTCTAAACTCTGCAACTCCGTGTCTGATGTCAAAGTGCTCTTCAGATCTCCAGCTCCTTTCAGCTTTGTTGACTGCAACACATTTCTCTCTCTTGAGCTGGCTCTACTCCCCATTAGCAGCTTTCGTCAGCAGGTATCCCATGGCTCTGGCACCTCTAACATTTTGGGGTCTCCAAGGCAATCCAGGCTTCACTTTCACAATTTCACACAATGGTCTCACTAGGCCTCCATGCAGATACACCCCTGCCACATGCCTGGCCTCAGCGGCTTGCCTTAGCCTCAGAGGGAGATTCTACAACCCCTTTCTTGTATCCTTGTCTCTAAAGCCGGAACCACATGGCCAAAGCTGCTAAGTTCTGCTGCTTGCTGGGACTGGAACATGACCTCCTCGTTCAAATACAGTTTTACAAACTTTCAGTTTAAATGATGCTATTTAAGTAGCAATCCTGAAGACAGTAGTTGCTTCATTTGCATACCTGGAAACAAGGAGGTTGGCTGAGGAACAACCATCAAGACATGCAGGGTTGATCCAGTCTAGAACTCTCCCTCCAATTCACTAGCCTAGGCTCCATGAAACCCTGTCTCAAAAGAAGGCAAAGGAAGAGGAGGAAGAAAGGATGGAGGTGGAGGAGAGAGAGCAGCAGCCAAGTTACCACTAAAGCTATCAAACTACAACCATATTGTTTTTGAAGACATTACAATGGGGCTGAGGACGCAGCACAGTGGTCAGAATACAGTACACAGTAAGTACACAGAAGGCCCTGGGATCAACTCCCAGAGCCACCGATGGGGCTCAGCTGATAAATGCACTTGCTGCCATGATAACCTGAGTTTGATCTCTAGAACCCACATGGTGACAGGAGAGAACCAACTTCCGCAAGTCATCCTCTGACCTCCACACACAGACAAAACAGATAAATATAAAAACTAAAATATTTAAGCACTTCTAAATGTCACTTTAGAAGAAGTAGTAGAAGAAAAGTTTTTCTGGCTAATTAAATTAAAATCATGTTCTTTTTGTTATGCTTTAATGTATCTTTTACTGTGTCATATGCAATATGTGTTATATTTAGAGGATAAAGCTTAATGTTTACACCTTTTGTCAAGGTGATAGGAATATATCCCCAGGAAATAAGAGAAATCATAAATTCATCTGATGTTACAATATTATTTACAGTAGCAGAGAGAGACGGAGACGGAGAGACAGAAAAAAATGTTTCCTTAGGGCCATTTCCTGGATCTTTGAATGATCTCAGATGTTTGTAAATACAATATAGAATTGAGCCTCTCGGTGGCAGTAGGGAGCCAGGCAACTGGTTCCCTTCTAAATTGACTTCAAATCCCAGAGTCTAAAACTAGGAAATGTTCACTGAGGATCTTTTTCACAATGATTTCAAAACCTTATCAAAACAACAACAAAAAGCCTTTAACCCCAAATTTATTTTGAAGATTTGTCCTGCAAGGTGGCTCATCGGGTAAAAGTGCCTGAATCACAAACTTGACTGCCTGAGTTAGACTCCTGGAACCCACAGTGAAAGGAGACCATCAGCTCCTGAAAGTCATCCTGTGACTTCAGCAGGTTTTCAGTGGCCCTCGGATGTGTGCGTCTGCACACACACACAAACACACATAATAATAATAGCAAATTTAAAGGAAAGAAACTATTTTTAAAATTAATAAATGAAGAAAGACCTATTAGTTTGGGTTGTCCAGAGAATCAACATCAGCGCAAACCAGAATCAGTTAGCTGGATAGTAAATAGATCAATGAAAAATAGATAACAGATAGTAGATAAATAGATAAATAGATAGATAGACAAATATATTCATACATAGTAGATGGATTTGGTAAGAAATTGACTCACAGAACTATAAAGGCTTAAAAATCCCACAATCCACAGGGAGCCAGAATTCCAAATTTCATAGCCCAAGAAGCAGGAGAGTTGTTGGTACAAGCGCATATGTAAATCCATAGTTCAAGTGTCCTGACTCAAAGTCTCTTGCCCTGGCCTGCTTGTCCAGCCTCTGGTGACTTAGGTGAGGTTCCTGTTAGCAAGAGCAGTCTGGTTTTCATTCTCCTGGCTCAAATGTGCATCTCAACAGAAACACCCTCAAACCACACCCAGGATGATGTGGAAGCAAAGGCCCAGTCAAATTCACACATTAAACTGAGCATCTTGGCATAGCAGTGTGCAGGCGTGGAGAACTGACTCCATACACTATACCCTACTAGAAAGAAGATCTGTATCAACATGAAAAGAGATGTTACATGCTATTTAAAGTGAAAGGGGGCAGATTACAAAGCACTAGCATGGAAAGGTAATTTATTTTGAATGAATTAACTATTTTTTGTATATTTGTAGAGGGCACATGGTTCTTGTACTCACAGAGAAACACTAAGAGAACCAGGAATGTCAGGGGTGTCTCCTGACAAAAATCAAATACCTGCATTCCACCCAGAAAGCTGGGAGTGGAGGTTCTTAATGGCCTGGAGACCTTTTTGCTATCTTTAGGGACAGCCCTCACCCTAATTCCCCAGAATAATTATTCTAGATTCTTCCCTCTCTTTAGCTTCTGGGGGTCTCTGCATATATTAAAAGTACAGGGGACTGATTTTGGTGGCTTACAATCTTTAATCCCAGCATTCAGGAGGCAGAAGGAAGAGGATCTCTGTGAATTCCAGGCCAGCCAGGGTTACACAATGAGACACTCTGTAAAAATAATACTACCTCACCAGATTCTGTGGGATCTCCAGGTAAAAGTTCAAGAAAAATGTCTGACATTGTATAGTAAGCTCTCAGTAGCTTTTAGCTATCATTACTATGTAATCTCATTGCTTTCCAAAAATAACCTCTATATCTGTATTTGGACATCTGAACTCTCTGGAATAACATATATCGAAATGTTTCGAGGTCTGCTAGTGCGGTTGCACATAGTATTGTAGTAAGAGCTCAATGATCATCTCCGGAAATTCTGATGGTGATGCTGTACACACAGGTCCAGAACAGTGACTCACACACTGTGCTTCTAAGAAAAAATAAAGTCTGCAGCTGGAAAGTTGATTAGGCATCTGCTTTGTAAGCATGAGAACCTGAGTTGAGATCCCCATCACGCATGTCAAAGCCAGATGCAATGGTGCACTACTGTAGCCAGCACTGGATCTGGGCTGGGGTGGAGAAAGTAAGTTCTCCAGGGCTCCTTGACCAGCCAGGCTGAATCAGTGACATGCCCTGTTTCAAGAAATAAGATAGAAAGAGATCAAAGAAGATAGCTGACATCAACCTCTGGCTGCCACATTCGCAAAGATACACACACACACACACACACACACATACACACACACAGATGGGGTGGGGGACAGAGAGACACAGAGGAAGACACAAAGAGAAATGAACAAATAAGTTTTACTCAGAACTATTTATTTAATAATATATCATTCTTTTAAAATAAAAGTCTATAGTAGACCTAATAACTTTCCTTTTTTAACAACTTGATTTCATTAATACTCAGTAGAGTGTATTCTGAATACTTTGTGCCAGAGCTCCACCCCCACTCCACCTCACCCTCAGCCATGGACAATGGTGCTGGTTTCACCCTAGTCACACTGGGTATTCCCCTTCAGCCCTCTAAAAATAGATCAGGATCCTCCCGTCCCACGACTTCCTTTCTTCCCATCACAGACACCCCCAAACCACCCTCTGTTTAAGATCGAGAAAGTCCCCTGATTAGCTTGCTCCAGCCACATCATTCCTCTGCCTCGGCCACCATTTCCCTTTTTGCTCCCCTGAGATAAAAGAACCTCACTCCACCCCACCCTGCCAACCCACCTCCCTTCCTTTTTCATTGTCTCGGTGCCTCCTGAGCAAAGGCTTTGCCTTCCCTTAACCATCTAGCAAGTTCCTCCAGAAACCAAGAATCGAGTTTCAAAATCCCCACCTCCAGACTGTCCTGCCAAGAAAGTGAGCAGCAAATTCAACAGGTAAGCTGCAGAGAGTTGTAGTACCAGCTTCAGCTCCCCCTCCACCCCATTCCACTCAATATCCAGAATAAACTTGATATGGATATTATCTCGACATTTTTTTTTAACCTAAACACTTGATCTCAATGCTAAGAACAAAGAAATGGCATCTAGAAAGAGGCCACTACATCTGAACCCTCAGAAGTGAAAACTGGAGAATAATGCATTGGAAGGAATCAGAGCCAAACCAGAACTATCCCTCTGCCAATCTAAAGAGACCAGAGCTCTGCTAGCACTGAGAAATCACCAAAGCAGGTGCTGGCTCTGGCACAGAGCAGTTTTTTTAGTTGGCTGAATGCATTGGCTACACAACTGCTACATGTATTTTCCTTAGCCAGTACAAGAAGGAGTCACTAAACTTAATTACTATCAATGCACTTGCAGAAAAGATACTGTCACAACTTTGTAATGGATAAAATGTTGCAAATGTAGGTAACTTCTGATTTTCCTAATCTGCCTTAGAAATTTAGATTACTTTGTCAAAAAAAAATGACCTTTACACAACCTTATAGTATACAAGCTGATTTAATTCAGTTTTCTCTACAGTCCAGTATTTCTCAGCAGCTGTTCCTGACTCGTTGGCATTCTAAAAATTTGAAGTTAATAAAGCATTATTCCATCTATCTCTAGGAGTCCTTATTTTTATTCCCTGTTTTGATTTTTTGCTAAGTCTAGGACAATGCTACCTGTTGTCTTAGGGACTAAAGGTGTGGACCACCATTGCCTTCTGAATACTGGGATTAAATGTGTGTCCACATTCCTTCCAAACTACACAGGCCTTTGGAATGTAGACTTTTCCTAGCTTTCACACAGGCCTATTCCTCTACATTCTTAGCTGGATTTCTTTTTACGGTGTTTGTGGAAAAGGACAATATTGCTATTAATCAAAGTGGTATCATTTTTTCTGAGTTATTTATATAAACCAATAAAGTTTTTCAATAGCGTGGACACGGAAGCATTTCTTTTTACAACTTATGCACATTGTACATCACCATTAGGATTGCATGAGTACCCATCTTAAAGATCAAAAATGATTTTGAACAGGCCTGGTCACACATGTCTGTGATTCCAGGAGAAAGCTGAGGCAGGAAGGTCAAAAGAAAAATTGTAAGTTCAAGGTCAGTCTGGGCTACACAGTGAAAGAGACCCTATCTCAAGAGGCAAAAAATTCTGAGATTTTAGTGTGTATGTGTGTGTGTGTGTGTGTGTGTGTGTGTGTGTGTGTGAGAGAGAGAGAGAGAGAGAGAGAGAGAGAGAGAGAAAGAAAGAGAGAACACATCCCCAGTGGCTTCCAGTAAGAGTATCTTGATACCCACTGATGAGTGGGAGTGCTTTTTGGTTCAGGATCCAGATGCGGAAAGTGAAACCTGAAGTTTTTGCACAACTGTAAAAGCAAACTTAAGAGTAAGAGCACAGAGCCAGCGGAGGTCTCCTGTCAGTGTTGGGTTAAGGAATTAAGTAAGGAGAAGTATAAAGAAATAAAATCCTTTACTTTGCTTTCAAATTCCTATTTCTCATTTCTAGCAACCCTGTTTCTAGATCTCTATCACAAGTATACAAAGGCAAAACTAAGATTGAACATATACACAAAACTATTCATTGTAACACAATTTCCAAAAACAACAACAACAACAAAATCTGGCAATAACCAAAAGGTCTACAGAAGAGGCTGGATTGAAGAGACATAAGCATGCATATGATGGAGGACTCCATGGCCATCCAAAGGAAAAGGAAGGGCTAAAGATGTCTTTGGTCGATGAAGTGTATGTTCATCACACAGGTTCTGGGTCCTCCAGCATGACAAACAAAGAAGAGAGGAAAAAGGGAGAGAAGAAATTGCTAAGCAGGGGGACCTAGGAAAGTTATACATAAGTGTACACTTATATACTTGGGGTACATAAGAACCAAGAATACAAATATATTTGCTTATATTTAATCAATTATCATATTTTAAACAAAATCTAACCATCAAGTAAAATTACATACATGTACATGTATGTATGTGTATATATATGTACATGCATATATATATGTATATATGTGTACATGTGTATGTATGTATGTGTACATATATATGTATATATGTACATATATATGCATGCATATGTATGTATGTGTGCATATATACATATACGTGTATGCATGTATATATGTACACATATATGCGTATAAACATGTGTATATGTATGTACATATATACATACATATGTATGTATATGTGTGTATATATGTATGTATATATACAACATATGTATATATGTACATATACATATATGTTGTATGTATATACGTGTATATATCCTATATACATATATACATTTTATGTATGTGTGTATATATACATATATATGTATGGAGGACAAAATAGGGCAGAGATAAAAGAGAACCATACTTCTTTAAAAGTACATTGTTGGGCTAGGCTTAACTTTGGGATTATGTAGGCATTTAAATAATTTATAATTAACTTATAAAAATAAATCTTGAAAAATAAACAATAAAAGGAGATAAATTAGCATAAATGTGTACCCAACATGGGACAAAGTACTCCAAGTAAATTAAATATATACTAATTTAAGACTGACAAGACAGTTCAGTCATTACAGGATAGGCTCACAGCTACAGGTGTAGTAATATAGACAGGCATGATGATCTGCACTCAAGGAGTCTGATATAGAAAGATTGCTTCAAGTGTGAAGTCAGTCTAGGATGCACAACAAAACCTCCCTTGATAAAGTAATAAAATAAAAGCAGTAATTTGGCTGATGGTCCTGATGGGATATCCTGTAAAGATAAACTGTAAAAAAATTAATGAGGAGCTTTTTTAAAGTTTTTGAGTTATACTGCTAGTATCCAATGTGACCCTAAGAATAACAAGGAACAAAACAAATGAGGACTTGTGTGAAATTCTCTCTACTCAGGGTCATTGGGAAGCAACATTCTTTGCATAAAAAGAGGAAAATAATCAAGTCAGGTAGGTTAAGTAAAGGTCCTATGGTCATGGATCTTAATATGAAGTATCAACAGGAATATGGTGTATCATGTCTCTTAAACAAAAACAGAAGCATATCCTAGACCCATCCAAGAAAACAACAGCAACAGAAGTAGCAATGAGCACTCTTACATGACCTTGAAGTACTATTTCCACTAAAAAGGACACCTTAGAAAAAATTAACTCCAGGTATTGGAGACATATAAGAGGAGATTGGATCCTCTTGTCACACAGACAATAAGAAGCTGTCAAAGACTATAGGACCACAGCCACCCACACAAAAGAATCCTGTCTGTACTACCATGCCTTTTGTAGCACTAGTCACAGAGCCCAGGGAGGGATCAGCCTAGCTGCCCATCGGCAGATAAATGGATCAAGGGACAGTGGTACCTGACACAGTAGAGTATTATTCAGCCACAAAGAAGAACAAAATGAAGTCGCTTGAGGAAATGAAGACAATCCCATTAAGCAAATTAATCCAGACTTGGAAAGGTAGAGGTCACGTGTTTTTTCTCGTATGCAGAATCAAGATGTTAAAAATATATATCTATGAGACATGGAAGTGGCGAGGGCAGTTTGGTGGAAGCAAAGGGGTTTAGTGAGATAAGAACAAGAAAGAGTAATGAATATGAGCAAAGTACAAGATGTGGATTGTGAAGCTGTCATGGTGAAACCTACTTGTATGCTACTGAAAATACAGAAAAAAGTCTATACAGTCATGTCAAACGACTCCAAAGCCAACTTGAAGATGATCTTGCTGGTAGAGAATGGGACTGTTAGAGCTTTGATACAACTGTTGATAGATATATTTCCATCATGAGCTTGTAAAGACAAGTATAACATCATCGGTTACTCCTGGAGGAGTCTAGCAAGATCACTCGTTGTTGTGAAAACCGGTCATAGGAAAGCAATGTGCACGTGTAATTACTAAAAACTCAAAACTTGAACCTGACAAAACCAAGATCCAACCACGGATCACAAGAACTGTAGAAGACAAAGAAACATTCCATATACTACAAGGGTACAATACACAAAATCCAGATGGCCAAGTTCTTGGGAATTAAATTGCAAGAAGGAAAAAAATTATAGAATTAAAAAGATTCATTAGGGGCTGGAGAGATGGCCCAGTGGTCAAGAGCACTGGTTACTCTTCCAGAGGTCCTGCGTTCAATCCCCAGCAACCACATGGTGGCTCACAACCATCTGTCATGGGTCTGGTACCTTCTTTTGGCGTATAGGTGCATATGCAGATGGAACACTCATATACATTAATCATTTTTTTAAAGAGTCGTTAGACATATCAACAAAAAACAGACATGCTGGCACACATCTGTAGTCTCAGCACTTAGGAGGTAGGGGCAGGAGGATTAGGAATTAGAAGCCAGCGTAGGCTAAAGAAGACCCTGTTTACATATATTCATATCAGTAATCAAATTATGAAGACATTAGTTGGAATCTGGTTCAAACAAGTAAACTGATCTTTTTTTTTTTTTTTTTTTGACTACACAGCCTGAACTGTCCTAGCTGTCCCCAGGCTGACCAGGCTGGCCTTGAATTCACAGTGCTCCACCTGCCTCTGCCTCTCAGGTGCTAAGATTAACCTATTGCTTTTCTGAACTCGGAAACAAGATGTAACTGCCATTATCATCTCCATACAGCAAGAAAACCAAGGCCCAGAGAGATTAATTAGCATCTTGAAGTTCAAACAGTCAGAGAAAGACTCAACTCTACTATTACCAACGATCATAGGTGGGCTTTCTGGAGACCACACAATGGTGCCACATGTTCAAGTTAGTTTAAAATGAGAACAGAAGCTGTCCTTGGAGACAGCTGGCATCTGGGTTTTAGACATTTAAAAACTTTCAAGTCCCCAAAATACATTTTTAGATGGGGGAAACAATAGTGTGTCCAAGGAAATATATCACTGTTTCTATTTGTAGTTTAAAAAAAAAAAAAAAAAACTATTTAGGAAACACATGACCAAAAAATAAAAAAGAATACTGCTGGGCCTTTCAAGAAACGAAAGCATAGGCATAACACTTGTAGACAGGCAAAAAGACATATGATCCTTAAGGGAATATGAATTTGAATAGGAATTTTTGAACAATAGAGAACAGACTGCTTCTGAGACTCATGATGTATGAAGTTTGGTTCAGTTCCAGTAGCCATCAACGGATTTTGGCAAAGGCCCAGCTGCTGCCAGGAAGACCATCTGGAAGGGAGGGAAGTGTCCACAACACATTGGTCAGTTTGGCCCGAGCCTTGGGGTGTTTGTAGCTGTGGAACTACCACATAAGCTTAGTGAGGAACAACATAAACCCCAAACTACAAGGACTCCCAAGAATTAAAATGCCAGATTGAGATATTAAAGGTGACTTTTCAGAAACAACCCAGCTGAGAATAAAATATTGCCAAGTTTTAAACCCTGGCCTGTAGTTCGCCCTGGTCCTATTAAGGCCAATCCAATCTTGCACCCTGAATTAGTCCAGCAAAGCAATCATCATCGTCTGCTTGGATCTGGAGCCTAAGACACTAACTCTGACTTGAAACACAGCTTTTGAAAACTGTTATCTCCCCGGACATTTTGCTGTAGGAGGAAATCGCTTTTTAATGTAGTAGAGATTAGACTAATTTAATTCTTCTCTCTTCCAAGAAACAAAGAGAAATATTTGCAAGGATTCATAAGACACTAGAAATAAAGCATTTAACTGTTAATTTAAAAGGTGACTTTTTTTTTTTTAACATCTAACTTGACACATAGTGAAAGGGGATGTGGTGGTTTGAGTAAGAGTGGCCCCACAGGTTTAGGTTTGAATTCTTGGTCTCCAGTTGGTGGCTGTTTGGGAAGGATCTGAAGGTGTGGTCTTATTGGAGGAGGTGTGCCACTGGAACAAACTTTGAGGTTTTAAAAGTCAAGCCATTCCCAGTGTGCCCTCTCTGCTTCCTGCCTGTGGATTAAGATGTGAGCGCTCAGCTGTCACCACGCCTCTGCTCTACTGTCACGACTCTAACCCTCTGAAACAGTAAGCACAATTAAATGTATTCTTTTGTAAGTTTCTTGGTCATGGTGTTGTGTCACAGCAAGAGAAAACTAAGACAGGAGATATGGATGGAGCTGAATGTTGAAAAACAAGAGTTTTTTTGTTTGTTTGTTTGTTTGTTTTTAACTACACATGTCCAGACTCTAAAGCTTATCACATGGTCCTAAGAGGTTAAAAAAGATTTTAAAGTATAGTGCAGAAGAAAAAAAAAAGAATTGATGAATGCCCAATGCAAATAGTCATGGTAAAAATCAGAATCTTAGGGGTAAATCCTCAATCTTTTAATAATAGCCAAAGGGAGTTTGCTGTGAGAATCCATCACCTAGAAATGTCAGGGAAGGTACATACATGAAGTCTCACCAGTGAGGCTGCCTAGACAATATCTGAACAAGGACAGCACCTATACACAAGTTCACATGGAAGAAGGAATCACATGACCCTAATCAAAGAACTCCAGACAAAAAGGAATGCTGAGAGCAGGAGAAGTAGTCTTCCACAGGGAGAAGTACATCAGTAAGTTACCCAATCCCCAATGATCAGGCCTGAGAGTATATATATATACAAGTAACATTCATTTCACAGACTGAGCGGGTTGTATTTATATATTTAGGAATTATATATATATATGAAATAGTGGCTATGAATTTGAGAGAAATCAAGGGGGATTTATATGGGAGGAGTTGGAGGGAGGGAGGGGAAGGGGGAAATAATGTAATTATATTTCAAAAAAATAAAAACAAATATTTTAAAAAAACAATAATAACAGTAGCCAAAGAAATTCAGGGGGAAAAGTAACACAGAAAGTGAGGAAGTAGGCAGTAACACAAATTAGGAAGTGAATGTGTATAGATGCTCTACATTAGCAATTTTTATCCACTGAATGGGATGTGCCAGTATTTTTTGTCCAATGGTAGGAATAATTGATGTTGAATTATTTCTCTTAAAAAAAAGAAAACAAGAAGAAATTAAATATAAACAAGTCCTCAGATTATGGTAATGTAGCCACCTTGTTTTCAGTTTTTAAAAGCATTTCTTTGCTGTTCCCTTCTGTAACTTTTTTTTCCCCTACTATAGGTCAAAGCAATATATTATTATATATTATTATAAATGTAACATAATTGTAATATTTTATATATATAGGTCAAAGTCAATAGATTATATATAATATGTAAATGTATATAATACAATATAATATAATTAATATAATATAATATATACTGCTCCATAAGCTAGTGCATGATATGCCAAACACTGCTAACACTGGCAATGCCACTTTTGTAAGACAAAACATGGTCCCTGCCAACTAGAGCTCTGAAAGAGACAATGAAGTAGGTAGAGTGAAAGATACTTGCAATTAATGTAATCATAACTCTCCTAATGCCTAGGAAGGAAATCCTACAGACTCATAGGTAATGTAAAAAGTGGAACCTAAAATTTCAATGCTCACTTGAGAAGAAGTCTCAAAGAGACACTCAGTGCTGTTAGGATATCCAGGTAGTTACCTGATTCCCCAACTTTCTTTGTAATTAGTCACATGATTAGGTTTTGGCCAATAGGCTAGGAAGAGAAATAGATCCCCTCTAGGAAGAAGCCCTTTTTAATATTTTTTTTAAACTTATGTTTGTGTGCATGAGTATTTGCCAGCATGTTTGCTTGTGTATCATCATGCATGTGTCTGGTACCTGCAGAAGCCAGAAAGGGTGTTGGATTTCCTGGAACTGGAGTTACAAACAGGTTCAAACACTTACATGTAGGTTCTGGGTGTAAAAGTTGGGTCCTTTGCATCAAGCATCCCCTTAAAACCACTGAGTTTCATTTTAAATTGTGTATGCTTGGATACATGCATACGTGTGTACAGATGTGTTGTGTGTGTCTATGTGTGTGTGTGTGTATGCATGTGTGTGATTGTGTGTGTGTTTGTGTGTGTATATGCATGTGTGTGATTGTGTGTGTGTGTGTGATTGGGTGCGTGTGTGTGATTGTGTGTGTGTGTCTGTGTGCATGTGTGTGATTGTATGTGTGTGTGTATGCATGTGTGTGATTGTGTGTGTGTGTGTGGGTGTACTTTAGTGTGTGGGGGTGCCTGCATGCATGTGTGTGATTGTGTGTTGTGTGTGTGCATGTGTGGTGATTGTGTGTGTGTGTCTGTATGCATGTGTGTGATTGTGTGTGTGTGTCTGTATGCATGTGTGTGATTGTGTGTGTGTGTTTTTGTGTGTGTGTATGCATGTGTGTGATTGCGTGTTGTGTGTGTGTGTGTACTTTAGTGTGTGGGGGTGTCTGCAAAGGACAGAAGAGGCTATCAGTTCCCCTGGAGATTGAGTTCCCACTGCCTGATATGGGCGCTGGAAGAACAGAAATCACTCCTAACCCCTGAACCATATTTGCCAACTCATAGGCAAACATTTTAAAAAGAGCACTTCTTGCCATCTTTTTCCTCCTTCTCCAATCTTGGAGACCATATGTTGATATTGACATTTACAAGATGGAAACAGCCTGGATGTTGATCATAAGCACAAGCACCCTGGTGAGTCACTTTCATTAGACCTCCTGTGAGCAGGAGATGAACTTCATGGTGCCTAGTCACTATATGTCTTAGTCACTGTTTCTATTGCCATGAAGAGACCATGAACCAAGGCAAACTCTAACAAAAAGGACAGCAATTTAGTTGGGGCTTTGCTTAAGTTTCAGAGGGTTTTGTCCATTTTCATCAATGGTGGGGTGCATGGCAGCAGTGGAGCTGCAGCTACATCCTGATCCACAGTCAAGGGGTTGGGGGGATTGACTGACTTGGCATAGGCTTTCGAAACCTCAAAGCCCACCCTAGTGACACACTTCCTCCAACAAGGCCACACTTCTAATCCTTTTCAAACAGCTCCCTGACTGGAGACTAAATATAAATCTATGAGCCTATGGAGGTCATTCTCATTCAAACCACCACACTTGCAATAGCAGATTCATTTCTTACTATAGCATGGCATGATGGTCAATGACTACACTCTCCTGGAAATCACCTTAATTCTCATGACATCTTTCCATCTTATCAGTGGAGGAAGAAAGACACAAAGATTTATGGAGCTGCCAAAAACTAGTCAAATGGAATGTCTTGCCTTTGGGGTAGGAGCTGCATTCAAAACATGAGTATTTTTCAAAAGCAGGTTGATTTTTAAATGAATTTACTGGATCACAATCATAAATTTTTAAAAAATAAAGAGGATTGGAAAGATGTCTCAGTGGTTAAGAATGCTTGCTTGGTACACAACCAGAAGGACCTGGGATCAGGTTCCAACACCCATGTAACAAGCCAGGGGAGGTCTTGCACACACCTGAACCCATCACCCCAGTGCTGTGGGGGGTGGAAACAGGAGGCTCACTGGGGCTTGCTGACTGCCAGCCTAGACAAAAAAAAAAAAAAAAAAAAAAAAAAAAAGCTCCAGGGTCAAGGAGAGATCCTGCCTCAAAGGAATAAGTTAGAAAGTGACCTGATGTCATCTTCTGACATATTATACCCACACCACACTTTAACTAATGAATTAATTGAAAGATCCCACTATCCTAGAATAGGAAGTATGCATTAATTGAGAATTGTTTGATTAAAATTTGTTTAAAATATATACATATATTTATATAATACATTACAATACATATAATACATAATACAATACATACAATATATTATTATTCATTAATCACATATAAAGTGTATTCTTTCTTACATGTTTTTAATTTGAGGGGAAGGGGTGCATGCACTTATGGAGGCCAGAGGGCACTTGCAGGAGTCGGTTCTCTCCCCATGTGGGTTCCAGGAATCTAACTCTGGTCCTCAGGCTTGGAAGCAAGCATCCTCATCTTCTGAGTCATCTACCACCTCCCCAGCCCTCCTCCTTTTGTTATGACAAGGCCTCCTGAATACCAAGCTGGCATCAAACTAGGGAGTCAGGGTGACCTTAGATTTGTGATCTTCCTGCCTCAACTGGGAGTTCTAAGATTACAGGTGTGTGTCAACACATGTAGTCTATGCAGTACTGGAAACTGAACCCAGGGTTTCATGCATGCTAGACAAATAATTGTGTATATGCACCACACACATACATCATATACATGTATACATATATACATGTATACAGCATATACATGTATAGTAAAATAATTGGAAATCAAAAGATTTAATATTTGTCTCTTAAAATATATTTAATAGTAACTACCTATGATTCAATTTGTGTATATGTGGTATATGAATGCATATGAATGTTCATTGCACGCACTTAGGGTGCACGAAAGGCCAGATGAGAATGTTAAGTGTTCTGCTCTATCACTCCACACATTTTACAGAATCTCTCACTAAACCTAGAGCTAAGCTGTCAACCATCAAGCCCTTGCAATCCTCTTATGTTCACCCCACACAGCACTGAAGTCACAGCTTTTTATGTAGGCTCAAGGGATTCAAACGCAGGTCCTCATGTTTACACACCAAGATCTCTTACCCGCTGAGCCATCATCATGGTCCCTACATTTTTAACTGTGACCGTGTTTAATAATTGTCCCACAAAATTCTTGACATGTTAACAACTAGTTCCTGTGGACACTGTTGTCTGACTCCCTCAAGAGTCGCAGAAGTGAGAACTGCTACAGATGGCCCCAAGGAAGAAGAGACATTCTTACATGTCCTGAACAGGCAAGGGTACGGGCTGCTACCGCGCTTTTTTACCTTCTAGTTCCGGAAAGAGAAAAGAAGGATAGAAAGAAAGAAAGAAATCTCCACTGCCCTTGTAGTGGCCTTGAAAGAGAGAAAGTAAGAAATATCCACAGCCCTTTTGGCTGTCCCAAGCTTGGAGAGCAAGAGCTGATAGTGAGCTGGACAAGTGTAACCAACCACTGGACAAACCAACCTACCAACTGTCAACAACCACCCCACTCCTGCTCTCTGGTTTTCAATCCTTATATATTCTATGCAAAGTTCCCAGAAGTCTAAGCGGCACAAAATCCTAAGGATTAGCTGCATGTGGCAAAACAGCCTCACATAATCAAATCGTAGCCACTGGCAATGAACAGTCCAAATTAAACTCGTTACCATCCACTTCACCTGGGATGAGACCAAAAACATAGTCCAAATGTCATTTTGCATTTTTAAAGACACCAAAATCACAAAACTCCTTCAAAAGTGTCCCAGTACAGGGAGGCAAGGTCAGGTTGAGAAACACACGTCTGATAGTTTCCAGAAATCACTCTCTGGCTAGTGAGCCTTGCTTACCTCTTCCAGGTTAAGTTACAGGCTATGTAAGCAAAGACACTCCCCACGCTGGTGAGCGAACCCGGGGGTTCACTTGTACTGCACAACCTCTTAATCACTGAGCTACATCTCCAGCCTAAAATATTTCTAAGGCTGGACAGGGTGGCACACGCCTTTAATCCCAGCACTCGGGAGGCAGAGGCAGGCAGATCTCTGTGAGTTTGAGGCCAGCCTGGTCTACAGGGTTCCAGGACAACTGGAGTTACAACAGAGAAACCTGTCTCGAAAAAACAAAACAAAAAGTTTCTAAAATCATTTTCTTTTTAGCCTCCTCTCATTATACAGAGGTCCAGCCTCTACAAGAGTTCAGAGACCCGGGAAGGAGAGGCAGAATTGGTGAAATTATTTAAATAAAACCCCACCTCTTACAAATGGGACAAAGCTTCTCTCTTTATTCTGGCTTTTCTATCTCCTTCTCTATTCTCTTTCTTCTCTCTTCTTTCTATATCTTCTCCATAAAATCACACATACACTCATTCACACACATCTTGTGGATGAAGCAAAGCTTCAACACACACCTCATGCACACAAACATCTTATATGTTTTAACAAACACACACCTTACCATCTTGTAAGCTTCCTCTTGTTCTTGTAGAAGAAGCCAAGCTCCAACATACACACATCTCGTTCATACATCTTATAAGCTTCCTTTTGCAAGCTTCTTCTTCCTTATGAAAGAAGCAAAGCTTCAAAACACATAGATCTTACCCACACATCTTGAAAGCTTCCTTCTTCTCTTTTCTTTTCTCTTGTCTGTTTTCCTTATTATTTCCCATACACCTACATACCTTTTAAACAATATCCTCTACACAAGAAGAAATCATATCATAATCAGGAGTCCTATTTTTCCCAGTGAATGATTGTAAGTTACATATTTAGAAAACAGGTTGTTTTCAATACCCACGCATGATTACACATGAACACCCAGTATTCCATGTACTTTCCCCCCAAAATACATCTATATCCCAGAAATAATAATTTTGTTCTTATAGATTAACATAGTTTAAGTAAACCAAATATTTTCACAGCCGGCTTCTCCTGTAGCTGGCAGATAACAGTCTTGTGGTTACTAGGAAACGAGTAGACATCATTGTCTCCTAACTTAATGCTATTCTTATACAGTGAAACGAGTTTGTTATTAACTAGAAAACTTTAAGTCAGGGGTCTTTTTTGCTTTTCTTAGGTAGAAGGAGAGTCTGCTGCACAGCTCTATATCCTCATGGTACACAAAACTCATCAGTAAACTTTTGATTATAAAAACCAGGAAAGAATCAATTTTATTTGTGGTCGAGGAAGTTCAAGCCTAACAATGGGCACTGAAACTCATTTGCTATTTCTTCACCATGGACCTGTTTTTTAGGTGAAACTCGTGGGCCTAGCAATTAGGCTTTCTTTGTTCTAGCTTTTCTAACCCTGGTCAAACATGTCCCCAACAAGAATAAGTTCTCTTACTTTTATGTTATTCCTTAGGTTACTAACGTTTCCTCAGTTAACGATTCTAAGGCAGCTGGCAAAACATCCTAATCTAATCCTGTAGCTATATGGGAAAACACCTAATTTTCCTAACTATACATGTTTTTTGGGTTATTCTTTCCGGAGTTTTAATTGAATCATTAGTTTAACTGAGTGACATTGCCTTGCCCAAGTGGTGTTGCTCCAGGGTAAATCATCACCATTACTATGTATGCCAGTGATGCTGCCCAGTGAGGGGTTAGCAGCCCCCATGGAACTTTCCTACCACAAGAGAGACAAGGAGACCGTGGCTGCAACAAGCATGATAAGGTCCAGCAGTGGCAAAGCGCATTCAGGAGACAGTCCCCCGTGACTTTGTCCAACTGAGGTAGACTCATCAATCCTAGTCTTTGCTAATGGGTGAGCTATACTTCTGAAGCTCCAATGCAGGCTGCTCTTTCCCTGCATTGCTCCCAGCATCACTGTCCTTTGACTCTCCTTAAAAATAGTTGAATCATGGCTGGGAAGGTGGCTGCATAATCCTGAGGACCTGAGTTCAATTCCCCAGTATCCACATAAAAAAAGCTAACTGTGCCAGCATACACCTGTAATCCCAGCACTGTGATCGGAGATAGAAACCGTTGATTCTTGAGGACTAGGACTAGGATCCTTGAAGATTCAGTTGGATTGCACAGCCAGTCTAGCTGAATCACCAAGCGCAGTGAGATGCCCTGCCTCAAAAAGTAAGATGGAGAGCAATTAAGGAAGATACCTGACATCTACCACTGGCCTGCACATGCACCTGCACACGCAACACACACACACACACACACACACACACACACAATTAACATATAACCAACTGCGCTCACTTCAGTGACCTTGAAGTTGAACATAACTGCAGTCTAATCCCAACTCTAACATTTTGCCATTCCAGAAAACTTATTTAGCCTGGGTTTCCATTTCTTTATTCATGATCTGGAAGCAATAACAGCTGCCTCACAGTTCATGTTTAAATGTGATGTTGCAAAGTACTTGCCATGTTGATTAACACATAATAGGTGCTTAAGAGACATTAGCTGTCAAGTGTGGTAGCACATGCCTTTATCCCAGCGCTCTGGAGGCAGAAGCAGATGGATCTCTGTGAGGTCAAGGCCAGTCTTGTCTAAATAGAGTTCCATGCCAGCCAGGGCCACACAGTGATATTCTGTTTCAGACAAAAAAAAAAAAAATAGCTCACCACCATCACCACTATTACTGCAACCTTCATCATCACTATTCAGAGCTTCCACAGACACCCCCATCCCCATCTATGTGGCCTGCCAGTTACACAAATAATTTAATTACCATTCACATACAAAAGTGGCAAGACCCAGTTGCTGAAGATAACACCTGCATAGCTCACTGAACACAGAGAAGTTGAGTTGGTGCCTACCGAGAGGCCTCACTCCTACTGACTAGCATTTGTGGTTATGGGAAGGTAGTCTGCACACTACTAGAGGGTAGAGGTAAACACCAACCCAGCTACAAATCCTTCTATCTACAATGGTGACTTGATACACTGGTGCAATAGTGACACAAAAGTTATAGGAATAACCAAACAAACTATCTGATTGGATTTAAGGCCCATTCCATGAAATGAAACCAATGTCCAACACTGCCCATGTTGGCCAAGAATTCAAGACCTAGGGTAAAACCAAATACTACCATTCTGCTAAAAGTACATAGCCACAAAATGAGTCCTAACTGTAAATCCCACCAGTTGAGAATAAGATCATCACCACAATTTTTAGCCAAATTTAAGCAAGCTTTAATTAAGTTAATTCAATACTGGCCAGTAAAGATGGATTCTGACCAGGACCGTTCCAAGGTTCCCTACTCCAGGGTTCCCAAGAAATGGCACTGAGTCACGTGTAGCAGATGCTTATAAAGGCAGAATCCATAGGTCTATTTACTTTCCACCAGACTAACTGAGGTAAGCATATATCCTGATGGACTTTCCTCCGGGTTATCTCCCACCTACACGTGACTAAGTATATTGGTGCATTTTGAGCATTCTGTGCAGTGGGATTAACCAAACAGAATCTACACAGTGGCCCGTTATCTCACAAGAACAGCCCCGGCCCAGCATTCCACTTGGGCAAGTGAGGATTACAGGATTATGTCTCTTTGTATCTCACATGAGCAACACCCACCTAGCATTCTGGGAAGTTATTTGTCTTTTTGTTTTATAGATATCTTGGGCACGGTGACTAAGATTTAAAATATAACTTTTGCTCTTACACTAATAACACACTGCTGTACTCATAGATCAGTATCTTGCTCATCCATCCTCAGAGAAGCTTCCTCCTGCAGCAGATGGGAAAAAATACAGGGATCCACAAATGGGCAATGTCCAGAGAGTGACAGACCTTGGAACATCCAATCCTGAATGAGATGTCTACATCAAAGTCCCCTTCTTAGGTCTCAGGGCTCAGGGAACTCTGTAGAAGAGAAGATAGGAAAATTATAAGAGATAAAGGGGACGGAAGACACCAAGTACACAAGGCCTGAAGCACATATGAACTCACAGAGACTGATGCAGCATGCACAGGGCCCACAGAAGTCTAAGCCAGATGGACCCCAGTGCTGAGAAAGGAAGTAGACGTGAACTTGTGGTAGCTAACATTATGTATTAAGTTTAAATTACTGTGCTTAAGAGGCCTATAATACAAAATTGCCTCTAACCTGGAATCCCCATTACTCGAGAACAAATAACTTCAAGAATTGCTGGGGGCTATTCTTGTTATTGCCTGGTCTTGTTTGTGCAAAATAATCACAATACCACTGTTTTTGTTTCTGCAAACAAAGCTTGCTTGCTGGAGATAACCAAAACCAAAGCAAAATATCTGTTTGCTAAACGGAGGCCTTGATTGCAGGATGTTGTGCCTGTATGTAAACAGAACATAACCTTATGGGATATTTTTTTCTTTTATACATCCCTGACTAATATGGCTCGAGTTCTGGTTGTAGCCCTTGTGCCAGTATCTGAATAAAGCCTTTTCTTTATTAAAATATATTCATGATCAGACTGATAAATCTCTGAATGACCCCCGCCCCCCCACATTCATAACCCAGAAGCCATCTCCGACTGATAACCATTCACAAAGGAAAAATTACTTTTCTTCAACAATCTCAACTAATCACAAACAACTCTTAAGGACAGGCCACATGCCCAGCAGGAGATGGTCAATACAAAACAAACTCAATGGTAACTTTGGAGGGTTTTGTTCTCACGATGCTTTCTCTAGCCTTTTTCTTTCTCTTTTTCCCCCCTACAGATCTTTTGCTTGTATATTATAGTTTCCAGTTTTGTTTTTAATGTGGTCTCTGTGTGTACAAATGTGTGTTTCAGTATCTTTATGTGTTTCTTATGCTTTTTCTTTGGCTTCTTTGTTTCTGTTTGCTTGTTTTATCCTATTCCAGTTTGTTTTCATATTTCTTTAAGATCCCTGTTTGTATTCTAATGAGAGAGAAAGAAAGAGTGTAGATTTGGGTGCTTGGGGCAGTGGGGAGGATCCGAATGGAGCTTGGGGGAGGGGAAAACATAACCAGAATATACTGCATAAAAAAATCTATTTTCAATTAAAAATAATGAAAAATAAAAACATTTGTAATTTTTAAAATCCCTTATTCAACCACAGATCATCCAACTACTGCATTATACAGATGAAGTGACAATATCTGGATATTTGGTTATAGATGCAAGAAAATAGGACTTGGGTCCCTCAAATAACATGGCTGCAGAACTGTGATCAAAAGCCAAAAAGCCCAGTCTGTTACCATAGACCTGTAATCCTAGCTACTCGGGAGGCTGAGCAGGAGCACTGAAAGTTCAAAGGCCTGCCAGAGCTACAGAATGTGTTCAATGCCAGCACGGACAACTTAATGAAATACTAAAATAAAAATAAAATGAATGGGTCTGGGGATGTAGCTAAAGGGTGGAGCTCTTCCCTAGCATGTGAAAGGCCCTCAGTTCAATCCTCAGCACTGGAAGAAGTAGGGAGACAAGGTGAAGAAGGAGGAGGAGGAAGACGGGGAGAAGAGGAGAAGGAGGAAGAGGGGGAGGGGAAGAAGAGGAAGAGGAGGAAGAGGAGGAGGAGAAAGAAGAAATAAAACCAATGACAGTCCAGCTATACAGAAAAAGGACAATAATAGAAGCAAAGTGAAGGAATGAAGACTTCAATTACTTCTAATCACACACTACAGAGATTTCTAGCTTCCCAAATCCAACAATAAATTGTGTGTCTGTGTGTTCGTGTGTGTGTGTGTGTGTGTGTGTGTGTGTGTGTGTGTGTGTGTGTGTGTGTGCTGGAGAGTAATCTCTCCAGTCCCTGGCTTGTTATTTTTTAATAAATCAATAAAATTTAACTTCTTTATTTTGTTTTTTTTGTTTGTTTGTTTGTTACATTTATGTATTTGTATGTAGGAGGAGAGGGATATACGCCACGGCCTTTGGAGGTCAAAAGACAACTAGCAGGCGTCAATTCTCTCCTGCCACCCTGTAAATCCCAGCAATCTAACTTGGTTCATCAGGTTTACCTGTTGAGCACCTCACCAGACCTACTGTTTTATTCCGTTGGGGGGTGTGTTGTTGTTGTTGTATTACTTGGGTTTCTATTGCTGTGATGAAACACCAAGACCAAAGAGCAAGTTGGGGAGGTGTTGTCACCACCACCCCAGTTGACAGCATGAACCTGGGAAAGTGGGGACCTAAAAATGAGGTGGACTAAAGTCACGTGCAATAGCCAATTGTAATCAGAGCTTCAGACAATTTATACCCTGAGAGTTAAAATGGTCACCTGAGTAAAGTTCTCATGAGTTAAAGCTCTATCGCAATGACAAGCTGCACATGGCAGAAACATGTTTTTCCAAAGAAGCATACAAAGGAGAGTTTAAAAATTTAATTGAATAACCACAGCAAGCAATAATGAGTAAGCTGAAGTAAATTCACTCCTATCTGCTACACCTGGAAGGAGCATGAAAGCACATTCCAAGAACAATTCTGCCTTTTGAAGAAACTGGAGTCACAAGACTCTTGTGTTTCTTTGTTTGTTTGTTTAATTTAGTGTTGTTTTGTTTGGAGTGTTCTCACAAGCACTCAAATTCACCTCACATGGCTCCATTCTTAAACCATGTTCCAACAGGGAGGAAAGGTTTTATTTGGCTTACACTTCCATACAGTTTGTTTATCACTGAAGGAAGTCAGGACAGGAACTCAAATAGGACAGGAACTCAGAGGCAGGAGCTGATGCAGAGGCCATGGATGGATGTTGCGTATTGGCTTACTCCACATGGCTTTCTCAGCCTGCTCTCTTATAGAACCCAAGACTACAAGTCCAGAGATGGCACCACACACAAAGGGCTGGGCCCTCCCCAAATAAATCATCAGGAAGATGTTTAAGGAAACTCAAACTTTAAACACGTTGAAGTCATAAATGAATGGAATGTTGATTTTAAGAAAGTAAGGAACAGCAAGTTTTAATTTTTTACAAGATTCATTAACAATAAGAGTTGCAAGTATAAGTTAGAAGCATAAGAAAATTTTCCAATCCGTAAGTCTCATAGAGTGGACAGCCTTTCAAGGCACAACAATGCCCTCAGATACAAAATCAAAGAATGTCAGGCTGAGGGCAACCATTTCCATTGGCAGTTCCTCTTAGTGCCTAGTGAGTTAATAATAATAATAATAATAATAACAATAGTAATAATAACAACATCACTATGCCTAGTGAGATGGCTTAGCAGATAAAGGTGCTTGTCTCACAAACTAGACCTGAGTTCTATAGATGTAGTGTGCTGATTTATTTAATTATTCTCATGGGTTCACTGCAGAGGATATTTTATTCTTTGCTAATTCAATCCCCAGTCCTAGAGGGTTTCAGTCTTTGTACAATCTAATCTTCAAACCTAAACCTAGAACATTTCAGCCTCTGAGAGTTACCATTGACTGAGCTCATTCTAACTAGCCGTCTTCTGAACTCTGAACTATAAATTGTAAACCATCTGCTTCTGACTCTCTACTTTCTCTCTTAGCTTATTCTGGATTGGCTCTGCTCTTCTCAGCTTCTCCTGAACTGTCTGTGAGTTGACTTAGCTCAAACTGCCTGACTGAACTAACTCTCCACTCTGCTTCTTGTCTGCTTCCACCAGCTACTTCTACACTTCTTCTATACTACTTCTATATTACTTCTACATTTCTATACTCTGCTTCTCTAACTCTGCTCTGTGAACTCTGCTTCTACTCTCTGAGCTCTGCTTCTACACTCTGCTTCTACTCTCTGAGCTCTGCTTCTTGTCTGCTTCCATCTCTCTGAGCTCTGCTTCCTGTCTTTGCTTCTACTCTCTGCTTCTCTCTACTGAGCTGGGATTAAAGGTGTGTGCCACCACTGCCTTCTGAATTGGTGCATGCCAATTAAAGATGCATGTAACACTAGGATTAAAGGCATGTACTAACATTCTTTCTACCCTAGAGCAGCTATGCTGCCAGATCAGAGATCAAATGTCTATCACACAGGCCTTTCAATGTTATTTATCCTTTGCTAGAGCAGCCACGCTACTGGATTAAGATTAAATGTTCCTCTACAGAGTTTAAGACCTGGGAGGAAAGAATCAATTCCTAAAAGCTATCCTCTGACCCCTACACATGTGTCCTGATGCACACACATGCGTGTGTGCACGCACACACACACACACACATCATCATATACACACTAATAATAATCTTGAATACAAGTTGCTTGAGAAACTTTAGTAGCAAGTAGTTTATATTCTTTAGTGCTAATTAATTGATACATCATGGTTAGCTTTGCACAAAGTCAATTTTATTTTCTAAAACAAAAATATCATGCATTTAAAAAGTCCATCTAGAGTTGGTAAGGTGGGTCAGCAGGTCAAATACATATGCCACCAAGTCTGATGACCTGAGTTTGATCCCAAGACCCACCAGTACAGAATCAATTCCTAAAACTTGTCCTCTCACCTACCATCCACTCCTTGGAACACATACAAATTGACACCTTAGACATCACCCTCTGACTATAATGCCATTGCCAATAAAATCATAAATATGCATGTGAGAGCATGTGATGGCTAAAGAAACTCCATTTTGCCAGGTGGTGGTGGTGCATGCCTTTAATCCAAGCATCCTCAGGGGGCAGAGGCAGGCAGATCTCTGTGAGTTCCAGGACAGCCTGGTCTACAGAGTGAGTTCCAGGACAGCCCGAATTACAACAGAGAAACCCTGTCTTGAAAAAATGGGAAAAAAATGAAAAGAAAAGAAAAAGAAGAGAGAGAGAGAGAGAAAAAGGGAGGGAGGGAAGGAGGGAGTAAGTCTCCATTTTATGCTAGGCATTCATCCATCTTGATACCCACTAGCTGCTTGTCTCTGACTCCAGTCCCTAGAAGTCCCAGAAACCCTTACTCAGTGACCCCCCCACCCAATAATGTACAGCTATGACTAACTTGTTATGATATGACTAAACACTTTTTTGCTTCTGTAACTTGCTTATACAGATGTCCAAAGATTGTTTTGAGTTGCCTTAACCACTTAACTTGGCAGAACAGACCAGTTTTTGCTTGCTTGCATAGATACTGAAGGTCTTCTTGAAGTTTGCCCTTTAAAAATTCTTCCCCATACCCCTCCTGCATGACAGTCTCAAATTTTGCTCAGAGATTGTTCATCCTGTTAGCAGTTAGTCAATAAATCTTTTAATTATAATTGGATTGAGACTTGATCTTTTTCCAGGGGTCACAAACTCCATAACAGTATACAAGCCTCTCACTTTCCTGTGGTCAATGAGTGACCCATTATATAGGGCTTCTGACCCCACCCGGTCCCCACCCCATCTGTTTCCACATCCAATCAGGAACCAGACTGTGGTTCTCCCTTTCACACGGTTCCTGCCTGTGGCAGATCTCCAGTCTCATAGCCACCATCACACAGCCCAGTCTTTAGTCTTTCCTACGAAACCCCTTCTAAACACAGAAATATTTAGAAGATCAAAACCCAAGTTTTCATGGCATTTCTTTCTTGATATAGACAGTTCACCTAAGTTGAAAAGAAGGTCCCTGGAGCTCGCTGGCCAGCTAGTCTTACCAAATCAATGAGCTCCAGATTCCGTGAGAGACCCTGTCTCAAAAAATTAAGTGGAAAGTAATTACAAAAGACACCTGACCTCAACCTCTCCTCCATATGCAAGTACACACACACACACACACACACACACACACACACACACACACACACAATTCTGCAAGTCTTTGTACAATGCCTAACCTCAGGTCTTCTGCTATGGTGACTATCAAATCTTTTAAAGCCCCGCACACACTTTAGGTTTAAGTACATATTAGAGTTGAGCCCTCAATTGCTTAGCCTCTCCAGCAAGGGACAGAATCACCCAAAGGAGACTTCACAGCCAATCACCTGTTTCTTCTGGCTTTGTGTCAGTTCCACTCTGAATTCTATTTAAAGTTCTGAGAGTTAGATTTGAGCCAAAGAAATAGCTGAGAGGTGACACAACTAAGCCCTAAAGCAGGCTTTAAGTAGAGCAAGACTGCAAAAGGCAAAGCTTCCCTGGGACATTAGTCCACACCCCCAGGGCTCTTTCATGGAATTCACTCCATGCACTCCCATTTTTACAAGAGTCTAAGACTGAAGCACAGTCCAGTGGTGAAAAAGGTAGGTTTATGTTGTTATAAAGTATGGGAAAATATCATTTGTTATGTCAGAGAAAAAATACATTTTCACAAAACAAATGAGAGAGATGACATGATTGAGTACTTTATGCTCTGTTAGGACTGCACTTCAAATAACTGGTTCTTCACATGTCTAATTCCTAGACAGTTAGAAAAAGAGGACAGGCAGCCCTTAATATGGGACTTTAAAAGGTGAAAAAGTGCCAAGAAGGTGGCTTAATGGATAAAAGTGCCTGCCACGATACTAGTACACCTACTATACTACTCAGCACAGGAAGACACATGGGGCATATTCACAGATGGAAACTGTCAGACCTCAGCCGAGGGAACCACCATCATGGCCAGCACCGTACTTGATAGTGGAACCCAAGCATCTCAGCTCAGGCGTTTTTATTCTTTCAGAACTCCTCAGGTATTCTATTGACAGCACATGCAGATCACTAGTAATTAAACAACCCCCACAGAGATCCAACACTTGCAAACAATACAAAACACCAAGGCCTGGATAACCCTTTCCCAACAGTGCACAATTATTTTATACATAACGAAAAATAAAATTCCACAGCATGCCACCAATCGTGAAGTTCTGAGTCCAGTTCAAGGGAGCCACATGCTAAGAGGAGAGACCTGACTCCTGTACTCCTGCAAGTTGTCCTTTGACACACACATACAACACACACACAATCACACACATGCAATTTTTAAAAATATTTTATTTTTATCTTATGTACATTGGTGTTTCGCCTACATATATGTCTCTAACAAGAGTTAGAGACCATTGTAAGCTGCCAAGTGGGTGCTGAGAATTGAACCTGGGTCCTCTGGTAGAGCAGCTAGTGCTCTTAACCACTGAAACACCTGTCCAGCCCCAAATGTAATTTTGTTTAAAGTGGGAAACACAGTTAACTGGCAAATGCAAACTCACCCAAAGATATTTAGGTTTTAAAACAGAATTTACAATACTAAAACATGGCTGCAAGCAGTCCTAACAAGCTGGTGCCTCTGGCTCTCAGATGAAGCCAAGAGACTATATAAATCATCAAACGTTTGGGAAATTCCCCCTACACACACACCCCATTACATGTTTTAAGTTTGGATAGCACGGATTGGCTCACTGGGACGTGAGATACAGGAGTGACACTCCTAGCGATCTTTCCCACCTACAGCTTTTCCTTTCCCTCTATTGCTTGTGCGTGTGTGTGTGTGTGTGTGTGTGTGTGTGTGTTGCCAGGCGTGTGCGTGTGTGCATGTGTGTGCATGTGTGCGTGTGTGTGTGTGTGTATGTGTGCGTGTGTGCGTGTGTGCGTTGCCAGGCGTGTGTGCGTGTGCGTGTGTGTGTGTGTGTGTGTGCGTGTGTGTGTTGCCAGGCTATGAGCCATCATATTGTGTTCTATGATTACCATGTTCCCCGTTAGTCTTTGCTCTGTTTTACAATAGATCCCAAGATCACTGTTAGTTCCTTCACTTCTCCTAAAGTTTTGGGTTCACTCGTTTCTTTGGCTGGATTTCAACATGAAGGTTGGTTTTGGCATTATTAGTTTTTTGGAGAAGGACTTTCAAGTTCTTTGTATGTGTTTCGTACAAAACACTGCGATACAGTGTTCCTTGTGTATTCAATTCTGATGGGAAGCAAAGGGATCCTCCGGCCTCCACCTTCCAAGTGCAAGGACAGGCATACACCACCACACCTGGTTAATGACTTTTTTTTTAGCTTGAGTTACAACATTGCATGGATATATTATGAAGTATGAACTTGAGCTATAACTTTTGTACTAAGAAAATGAATAGAAGTAAGCTTTTCTTGAATGCAATTTTTTAAAAAATGTTTTAAGAGGGAAAATGAATTTTAAAATAATGAAAACGAACCTCACTCCAGAAAAAAAAAATTTTTTGACAGTACTTTAAGGTATAAAGTAACCTTATGACAGCAGTGTTCTATAAAGCCAAGGCCTAAAGGAGGTACTAACACAACAGATGGAAATGAGTGGGGGAAACTTCAGGCTAAGAAAGCTAGTAGAACCCTTATAAGAGTCAGTGCAGGTCTAGTAAGTAATTCAGGAAGTGCAAAAAAAAAAAAAAAAAGCAGGATAGTTATGGTTGAAAATACAATTTGTAAGATAGAGGAAATGCTTACAGAATCAGTGGTGATAGGAAGATTAGAAGTTCAAGGCCAACCTAGGCTATATGAGATCCTGTTTCCAAAAACAGAAAACAAAACAAAAATCATGAAATCTTAAAGGAAAAAATATTTTAAGTGCTAGGCCACATTGACTTGGGCCATCAGGACAATGAATATTGCTTCCAATCCAGGCATTCTAATGTTAAAAGGAGTCAAAATGGAAGCAGCCTTGGGTAAATATGTGTGCCATACCTTCTCTGGGGTCCAGCTACTACACCCTTCTTTTGAGAATGCAAGACCAAGACCCTGACCCCCTCAGCTCTGCACCCTCAACATACTCCCTGGCCATTCCATCGGATGCTCATGACAGTATTGTAGCCTGGAATGCAGATGCTGATATCCAACTCTCTCTCATTTGCTGTTAGCAACCAGTTCACCAGACAGGCCAGTTACAAATGCTTATGAGATAAAAACTAGAGATACAATTCTACTCTCTTGCTTGCTCAGGAAACAGACTTTCAGAGAAAATGTATGTTTGTTGTTGTTGTTGTTGAATCTTTATTGCTTAACCTGAAGGAATATTTCAATGGTACAAAGTTTATGACAAAATTCCCCAAGGAAGCTATGGCATCCCATATTTACCAGAGGTACCTCAGGACTCATAGACTACTAAATGAACTATAATAACAAGGCTGAGTTTGATTTAAGAGACTCCGGAAAAGAGCAGACCATTACTTAGTTCTGTTTGTTCATCAAGCATTGGAAGACACCATAGCTCTAGTGTTGCAGGAGATGGCCACCAACACTCCCCCCACCACCCCACCACCCTCACCACCCCACCCCCCCCCTCACTAATCTTTCCCCACCTGCTGAAGTTCTGTAAGAGCAAAAGTTATGCTTTAACTTTTAATTACTATGCCTAAAGATCTATAGAACAAGGACAGATAACCTCCTGGAGTGCTGGGTGGGGCTGTTAAGTAAGGTAGAAAGACAGAATCTTGTAATCTTTCTTGCCCAAGGACAGATAACCTCCTGGAATGGTGGGTGGGGAGTGTCTAGATCCCTATTAGTTGATTTTACTGCACTGGATGTGCTCCAAATGCACTGGATATGCTTAGTCACCTGTGGGTGGGAGATAGCCCAGACAGGAAGTACATCAGGATAGATGCTTGCCACTGATTGAACCTGGTGGGAAGTATGTAGCCTTACGGATTCTGCTTTTTTGAGCACCTGTGCCATGTGATTCAATGCCATTCTGTGGGAACTCCAGAAGTAGTAAGTACACTCCATGGGAACCTCAGAATGAACCTGGTCAGAGTCCATCTTCCTAACCAGTATTTACTTAATATAATTAAAGCTTGCTTGAGATTTGGTTCAATTGTGGTGGTCTTATTCTTGACTGGGGAGATTTACAGTTCTGGTGGTGCTCCCACCTCTCTCTAGTGGTCTGAGACTTTTGGCCTTTCTGATCACCATCTTCTGGAGCCCACTTGGACTGAAAAGTCCAGCGCCCCTAGTGGTAAAGGCACTAACCTCCATTTAATATAAGTACTCATTATAAGTACTCACTATCCCATAAACCTCTCTGTTTTCCCAGAGCTCCTTGTTGCCAACAAGCCAATCCAGCGCCTGGGTTCTGACCAGTCAGAGGATATTCCCTGCTCCCTTTTAAAAAGTCTAGCAGGAAGATCCTTGGGGTCATTTTCTCCTATTCTGACTTCCAAGTACCTGAGAGATGACCCCAATGCATTGGATAATAAAAGCCTCATGTTTTTTTACATCGATCTGGAGTCTTGGTTCCTTGAGGTCACCCCTGGCCTTGAGACCCCGGGAGGGCAGAAGCCCAGCTGGTCCTTTAAGGACCTTGCTTGGAGCCTGGCACTCTTCTATTTCCTGGTACTTCATTTGTTCACAGGCTATGCTCTTCTTCCCTTTCTTAGGCCGGGTTAAAGGTGCCACAATAGCACTGAACAAAAGAGTGGAAAATTTGCTTTCCCCAAGAGCAGCTGGGCATTGTCGATGCCTAACAACAGGCTCTTCCCTGTGCACCAAATCAAACTACAGCTGGCTGTACTGAAGGGTCCACATCCATAAGCTCAACTGCTGATAGAAAAAAATCTGCATCTGCACTGAATATGAACAGACTTTCTGCCATTGTCCCTTAACAGTACAATAGAACATATTTACACGGTGTTTATATTTTATTAGATATTATAATCAAAAAGCTATCTAGAATATACAGTATGCATAGGTTATATGCAAACACTATATATATATACATGCCTTAAGCATCATTTTTGGAACAATGAAGTCCCAGAAGCAATCCCCCATGAATCTACTTTCTATAGATCAACAGACAAGATCTTTCTAGAATGTACTAAAACTTATTATGCTGCATCTTTAGATGAAAACTAGACCAATCAGAGGCATGTAGCTTGTTCTGTGATGCTGATTCTACCATTTAAAAATTTAAAGATAAAGGATCAGGCAGAAATTTCTGTCCAGGTAGACTACTCATGGTTTTCTTACAAAGCATGTGATTTACTGAAAACTCAAATACCAATTCTTTGGAACCTAAATAATAGACTTACAAGTATGACAGCTTTCCAAAGCTGACATATCCATAAGATATATAACATTTAATTGCAGTTCATCTTTATTCTTGGGTTGGTTTGTGCAGAGCTGGGGACCAAATCCAGGCCTGTACCTGATCCTCCATTCTTAGACTTATTTTCTGAAAATTTACTTTCAGCATTGTGCAGATGGTTCATAATTTTGCCTGTGTTGTCTTTGTTTCATAGTTGGAAGGCAATGAGCTTAGTCCAGTGAGCGCATATCTGAGATGAAGAGTGCTAATATTTGGCATGTCATATCTATACATCTCATGTTTTCGTAGGAAACAAATCTGAGTTTTAGCTGGAGCTATTTCCCAGTGTTCCTTGTAGCTAGGGTGGCCATGTCACTAAGGTCTTGCCCATACAATATTAACAAAATAATAAATGAAACCCATTGTATGTGTGTCCTGAAAAGAATGTATCTTCCTATTCTATTCGGTATTCTCCAACCTTGCTGTAAGGGGCCTGGGATTGTCAGCAAGCCATCTAGGACCAAGCAAATGAAACTAATATTTTAGGATATTTAAACTTCAGGATGTAAAGAAGCCAACACATTAGCATTGTGTAAGGAATAAACCAAAATATCAATATAAATAAAAATCTTACCTCGATTAAATTTCTAGTCTTTACTAAGGCAACTGTATCTTTATCCTTACTGAAATGCTCTACAATTTCTATTCAATTTGTTACATTTAGATTATATTATGTTCAACCTATGTTTGCTACTAATTTCTATTTCATTTTCACTAACTGCTAGGGTATTTAAGGCAAGTAGCTATAAAACATTCAAAGAACTACACAAGTTTCTTTACAGAGAGGAATGGTAACTTTGAAAACTTTGATGACAAAAGCATACTATATTTCTAAACGGTCGTTGTGGTTATTCACTATACAAGTCCAAATGTAGTAAATAACTATATTCCAGGTTATATAGAATGCTGCCTACAGCAAGAAAAAATAGGACAGTGTGTTAAAGCAATATGCAGGACACTGAGTTTCTTTCTTGGCCTTGTACATCAGCTATCCCAAAAAGCTAGAAAACATTCCATTTACCCACAATAAACAAGTGATTTCCTAGTGCTAAATTCTAATAGCTGATGTAGTCCAATTACTCTGAGTCTATATTTAACAGCCTTCTGAGCTCCAGTTTTAAAGTAGGCTAAGAATAGTTTGTCCAGACGGAGAACAAACATATTTTAAAAGTGTTTGATATAAACTGGGATTGTGGTGAGTGTGAGCTCTTTCAGAAAGTACTTTGCTACTAGATACAGATTTCCATTCATAAATAATTCCACTAGGGAACTGGAAAGTATTGAGTCGTTTCTCACAGAATTATAACGGCAAAGAAGTAGTCAGGAAAAGAGAAATACTGTTTTTAAGACAAAGTAGCCCAGGCTGGCTTCAAATTCCAACGATGGCCTTGAGCTTCTAGTCATCTTGCATCTACCTCCTAAGTGCTGAATTAGAAGCATACAACCCCACACATAGTTTATACCAGTGCTAGGGCATGACCTCAGAGCCTCACGCATGCTGGGCAAGCGCTCTACCCACTGAGCTGCAGCGCAGCCCATGAGCTGCAGCGCAGCCCAAGAGAAGGAAGCCTGAAGTGAAGAGCCTTAGTGTCTAGCTGGATGCTGTCTAATGTGACCACAATTTCTCTTCTACGTAGGTGACCACAGATAAAAGAAATGCTATCAGTAAAAGAGAAATGTGTATCTAACTCTCATAATTGCCTTTGGCCTACCCAAGTTGGGAGGGAATGACAAGAAAATAACAATCCTGAACATTTCTGGGAAAGTAAGAAATCACATGTCTTCAGACAACTCTCAGGAAACACCTGGAAGAAGTTATGAGGCGTTTCGGTTTCACAGATTATAAAAGTCCTAAGAGTCACTTTGTTTCTAAATGAAAATCAGTAGTTTTGCTCAACTTCACCATTTTTCACTGGTGGAAGAGTAATCGAGTCACTCAATTGCAGAACATTAGCCAATCATAGATGCTTCTTCCTTGTCCCACTGTCTACAGTCACCTTTCCCTTCCTTCCTTCCTTCCTTCCACTATTAAATTTAGGTTATGTGGTGCCTCACGTTTCAGACCACAGAAACAGCTTCCTCTCTGCTTCACTTCTAACCATCATATTCATTAATTCTTTAATTCAACAATACTTTTGTTAACCAGTACTGCAGTAAGTCTATCAGTAACACAGAAGGTAAGGTCAGTAAGTTGGCACACCAACTGTACAACATCCCCGTCATCGAAGACTATAGAATAGTCTCAGATGTTACCCCAGGTTATGAACCACATTACAGACCCACCACCAAAATCAAGTGCTGAAGCCCTCAGCCTGGTGTGACTGTATTGGGGTAAACCCTTTAAGGAAGTAGTTAGGATGGAATGACATCATAAAGGTAGGACCCTAACTTGACAGGATTGGTGTCCTTATAAGAACAAAAGGAGATACCAGAATTGCCCCCCAACATGTGCACAAGGTGATGTGAGAACAAACAAAATAGGTAATGTGAACATAGCGAGAAGGAGGCCACCTATGACCAAAAAAAAGAAAAGCCAGAAATGTGAGAAAATAAACTGATGTTGCTGAAGCCACCCGAAATGTTGTATGACTTTGTCCGGACCTGCAGTAAGAAAAGCTCCTGTTAGTACTGTAAGTACAGCTTTCTCTTCCACCAACTACTCAGACTTCAGTACTAGGCAGGAAGAGCTAGCTTTGTCTGCAGTTAAACTCCAAAACCTAACAGGTTCTTTACTAAAAATCAGATCTAGTGCCAGGGCATGGTGGTGCATGCCTTTAATCCCAGAACTTGGGAGGCAGAGGCAGGAGGATCTCTGTGAGTTCAAGGCCAGTCTGGTCTACATAGCAAGACAGCCAGGGCTACACAGAGAAACGCTGTCTCAAAGAAAAAACAAAATCAGGTCTAGTGATGAGAATGATCAACTGGAGCAGAGGTTAGAAGGGGCTAGTGTCTGGAGAATTTCATTTAACTGTCATAGAGGGATGCTGTTGGTGCATGGAAGCTCAGTGTGTGTATGGCAGGGTGTGTGAGTCGGCTTGTGCCATAGTCTTACCGCATTTGGGGTGACTTAAGCAACATCAGTCTATGCATTGGGAACCAAGTGACTTAGCAATAAAGGTCCTGAGTGCTGCTTCTACATTTGTCTAACACACACACATAGACAGGTTTCATTTGATACTGAAGAGGTACTAGATACAATTATGAAGCATTAAAAGAATTAGGTACTTCATATTATAGTTTTTAACTTTTTGTTGCCTAGAAAATGATGTCTTGGCATGTGTATATGAAAAGGTCGTGTTTCCCATTGACAGGGTCCTTTTTATTGGTGATGGTGACAGGTTTGTAAGGAAGCAAGTGATACTCTCACATCCATGCACAGGTCGGCTGCTCAGGAATGAGGGTCAAAGCACAGACAAAATGAGTTTGTCCAGATTGGACCATACTTGCAATGTGCATGTATCACATACTAGCCAGAAAGACAGAGACATAGGGAAAAGAAGGAGGGAGAGAGAAGGAGAAGAGGAGGGGAGAAGCACAGGGCTGAGTAACCCATCTGCAGTAGGACTCAGCAGCTGTAGTAAAGCCAAAGCTTAGTTCTCAGATTATGGCCAGTTCCTTTGTAGCTTGTGAGTAACTGAAGTCTCTAATTTGCATAAACACTTCAGTTTTTCTCAGTGGGGACAGCTGCTTCTTTCCTTCTCACTAAGTCCCCAGAATAACTCCTGGCTTTTACAAAGTTCAGGTCTCCCATGAGGTTTGAGACAGTTTTTTTCCTTCCAAAGGTGGCTATTTATCATCTCTGAAAAACCATTTTTCCTTTTATTAGTAAGTTTCACAGCATTAGAAAACATCTTAGAACTTAGCTGGAACCCCAGAAGATACTAGTCTATTGATAAAGGGCATGCGTGAGCTCACCTATTTTAACACTCAATGGGGACCTTATTCAACATAGTCTTTGTGAAATAACACTGAAATAAACAACACAACTTATCCACAAAGGCATTTTAAATTCAGATTATACTAATATGTTTGTAATTTTTAAAAACGATAATCTTAGGAGACAGGCGTGGTGGCATATGTCAATAATCCTAGCCACTTGGAAGGCTAACTGAAGGAGACCCAGAGTTTGAGGCCAGCCAGAGCTACAAGTGAGACCCTGACTCAAAAAATAAAAAAGTAAGGCACACTCAAAAACACCTAGTTCCTACACAGATGTAACTACTGTAAAGACTTTTAGGGCCAGGTGGTGGTGGTGCATACTTTTAATCCCAGCACTAGGGAGGCAGAGGCAGGCAGATCTCTGTGAGTTCAAGGTCAGCCTGATCTACAGAGTGAGATGCAGGATAACCAGGAAGCCAGGGCTACACAGGAAAACCCTGTCTTGAAAAGTCAAGAAAGAAACAAAGGAGGGAAGGAGGGAGGGGGGAGAGAGGAGAGGAGGAAGGAAGGAAGGAAGGAAGAAAGGGAGAAGACTTTCAGCTACCTATCCATGTTTGCAATATGCACATCCTAAATGTTAATTAACCTTAATCAATCACATAATTGAATCTGATGTTTTCCTCTTTGTTTACCAACATGGCTTTCTGTGCCACAGACACATTTTTTTGTATTCCTCAAGGAGTACATAAATACCCCTGTTTGTCTATGTCACAATATATTCAAATAACCATTCCTGGGTACTTCTATCAATGTATTACATTATAAACTACAATAAAATGAATGTGATTTCATTTTTATGTATTTGTAGTTATTTTCTTTGGATAATTCCCTAGCAAGGTACTTCACTGGATCCAAAGTTATTTGCTTGTCTTTTGTTTTTGTGTACATGTGTGTGCATGTATACGTGTGTGTGCATACCTGTAATGGTATAAGCATGTGCATGATACAGGGAACATGTGAGGCTTAGAGGAACCTTGGTCTTCAATTTCTACCTTGAGACAGAATCTCTTGTTTGCAACTGTATAGCCCAGACTTCCAGGGCTCCTCCTGCCTCTGCCTCCCTTCTCACCTTAGAGACTCTGGGGTTACAGATACATATGACATGCAGGGCTTTACATGGGTTCTGGGGAATCTGAACTCAGGCTCTCATGCTTACATGACAAATGCCTTACCCACTGGGCCACCTCCCCAGCACTATTTCTTTTTTTTGACAGGGTGTCATGTTTCCCAGGCTGGCCTCAACTCTCTTGATAGCTGATGACCTTGAACAACTACCTGACCTCCTGTCTCCACCTCCCCGGTGCTAGGATTACAGGAATGTGCCATCAAGCCAGGTTCATGTAGTGCTGGCCATCAGTCTCAGGGGCCAATTTCACTATTTAGCTGAAACTGGCCTCAAATTCACCATATAGCCAAGGCCAGGGGTGACCTTCTACTCTCTCAGTCTTCCTGCCTCAGTTTCTTAAGTGTTGTGATAACAGGGGTGCACCACCCCATCAGGTAGATATTTATATTTAGCACTTGCTTTTTTAAAAAACAGTATTGCCAAATGGTCTTAGAAAGTTGCCTCTCAACTTATTCTCAATAATCTTGCAATCAGAAAACATTATCCATCTCTTCAAACTTTTACAATATGATTTGTTTCTTAATTCTATTGCTGTGTAACAGTTCACCACAAATGTAGCAACTTAAAAGTATTTCCTCATTTTCTCTGGTTGAGTTCTCCAGGGAGTTTAACTGAGCCCACTACTTGAAGGTCTCTCTAAGGTGTGATAAAGGAGTTATCTATCCAGTCTGCATTTTCTACTGTGTCCATTTCAACTCAAGTTGGCAGTGTTTTCATAATATAATTTTCTTAAGAAAATAAAATGTGTGGGCCTTCTGTGAACTTCTTGGGGTTCATTACATGGCATAAAACACACATCCAAGTTGTATTCTAGATAAGATCTTCTCTGCTTTTGGCTCCTATTGATTTTTCAAAGAAACAAAAACATGAACTAGATAATCTTTGATTTAAATGAATGGTTCTTTAATCTCTTTGGGAGGGGGAAGCCTGGAGAGTTGTGTGCATGACTACTTTGATCCTTTTCCCTTTCTGTGTACAGTCACACCCTTGGCTTTTTCTTCTTGCAGATTTTCCAGATGGTATTCATAGCCTGAGAGATACCAAACACTTCATCATTCCTGATACAGGCTGGTCCTGTGGGGATTAGACTTTTGCTAAAAATCACCATGCAGGTTACCTGTTAGCAAGTGCTCTTGAGACCAATCTGTGGAAAGAGGATGAGGAAGTGGATTTGGACAGAGAGGGAACTGTCTTGAGATGCAGAACTAATAGTTCTCAACCAAACCCGTGGAGAGCTTGGGGGATGAGAAAGTCTTTGAGCTTGTACTAAGTTGCGGCTTAGTACAACTCAGAACTTCTTATTCCAGTAGGCTAATGGCTCCTTGAGAGGAAGATGACTTTGGCTGAGGAAGGTTCTCTCAGTAATTTTTCCAAAAGACTGACAAGTAAGGGATGTCTTCTGCCATTATTCCATGCTTAGGGATAAGGCTTACATTCTTAAAGAGGGGTCTAAAGACCTACTGGTCACAGCCCTACATCAGCCCCTTCTCTAATCAACCATCATCTGCTGCTTGGATTAAGCAGGGCTCTGTTGTCCTCACCAGGTTTTCAGATTTGTATTTCTTTTTTGTTTCTTTTGTTTAGACAAGGTTTCACTGTGTAGCTCTGGCTGTACTGAAACTCATTATCTTGATGAGCCTAGCCTCAAACTCACAGAGATCCACCTGCTTCTGCCTCCCAAGTGCTCGAATTAGAGGTAGATTCCTGTTTCTTATTTTGGTTTTTTTTCTTTTTGCTTGTTATTTTTCTTTCTGTTGTGAGAGTTTTGAGGACAGAAATCAGATATGTAAAAGCAAAGTGCTGGGATTTAATAAAACTCTGGTAAATAAAGAGCTTGTTTAACAAAAAAACATGGGACCCTAACTAAAATAGTTGGGTGTTGTTTGAATATTTTATTGTTAATCATATCTTTGTGTGTCTGTAGGAGTATATGCCAAGTGTGTGTGGGTGCCCTTGGAGGCCACTGGTATCAGATCTCCTGGATCTGTAGTTACAGGTGGTTATAAGCCACCTGCTGTGGTTGCTGTCAATCAAATTCAAGTCTCCTGAAAAAGTAATGTGTGATTTTAACTGCTGAACCATTTTTCCTCCCTTGGGTTGTCTCTATAAAATATCTCTGAGACTCATGTTTTAATACTTGACTCCTATCTGTTGATGCCATTTGGGTAAACTGTGGAATCTTTAGGAGACAGGGCTTTGCTGGAGGAAGTACATGGTGGGGGGGGGATGAGTCTTGAGAATAATAGGTCTGTTTCTAGTCCTAGTCCCTGTGCACTCTCCTGATGCCATCAGCTCTGCCATTCCTTCCCCAACAGGATAGATAGCATACTCTCAAATCAAGATCCAAGATAAAGCATTCCTCCCTTCAATTGCTTTGTGTGTGCGTGTGTATGTGTGTGTGAGAACAGCATGCCAGAATTGCAGCCAGCATTGAGATCTAAGGGGTACAGCCCACCAGTTAGTATAGCCATGATGGGTGTGTCTCACAGAGAAGGCCCAGAGGACTATGTCTCCTGAATGTCTCCTGCTGCTGCTTGGCATCCTCATACTTCCCTTTCCTGGCATTAGTGGTATGAAATATTAAAAGGGATCTCTAGCCACACACTGAGCAGTGTTACTGGCATACATAACAACAGCGGTGATTTTCTAAAAGGCAATGAATAACTAATCAATAACATCAGATAAGGGTGTTTTACCAAGCTGCTTTGGAGTAAGTAACCAAAGGAGATACACACACACACATATATATCAGCTAACAAGAACAAAAGAAAGCCTGGTTGCTAGAGCCCACAAGCTTCATCTATGAGACACAGGCCTGAGTACAACAAATGAGTTTCAGTGCCCACTGCTAAGTTTGAACTTCCTTGACCACAACTAATTTGATATTGTCCTAATTTTTACAATTATAAAATTACTGATGAGTTTTTTGTGTGTGCCTTGGGAACATGGTGAAGCTGAGACTCTGGGAGGAGTTGGGAGCTCTGGGTCTTCTGGACTAGGTTGGGAGGTTCTTGGCTAGGCTGAGGCTTTGCTGCTTGTCAGGTAACAGTGGGATGAGAGGGCTTGGCCAAAGGAACTAAGATATAAAACAGCATGAAATACACACAAAACCAAATCTTTTTCTAAAAAGAAAAAAAAATCACAGTAGAGATTGGAAACATAACTTCTTGCCATTCAGTTGACAGCTGCTGGCCAAAACAGAATTATTCTTTTTTTTAGATTGTTCCCTCTGATAGTTTTCCCACGTTCAAGTGGACAGCCACACACCCATGCAGACATATGGGTATCACTAGTGAGTCATTAAAAAAAAGAAAGACATGAAGTTGAGGGGTTGAGGGGGTACGTGTTGAGAGGTGATGTGATAGAAGTTTGAGGGAAATGGTGACTGTATTACGATCATATCTCATTGTATGTATGTATGAGATTCTCAAGAATGAAGTTAAATTTTAATTAAAAATATCTTGCCATTAAAATTGATATCCTAGTTGCATATTTATTGTATAAACCTATAAAATACTCTCTCTTTAATAAACAATGGTATAGTGTTGAAAAACTTTGTTCTTGGAAATCATTGGTGGGGGGGGGGGGGTGAACTCTGTGAGTTCAAGGCCAGGCTGATCTACAGAGTAAGTTCCAGGACAGCCAGAGTTACAACAAAGAAACCCTGTCTTGAAGGAAAAAAAGAAAAGCAGTGCTTGGGGTTTTTTCTTTGTTTGAAATTGGACTTGCCTATGAGCCCAGGCTAGCCTGGCACTCTGAATCTGCCCACCCCAGCCTCCTGACTACTGAGGTCACAAGCATGCACCACCACATTCAGGAGAGAGTGACTTTTAAAAATGTGTTTGAATGGCTTTTTCTTTAAATAGACTAGCAAGCTATATATCAAAATATTTGAAGCTTTGGAAAATATATATACCTATGAAAATACCACCACAATAAAGAACATATCCACCTCTCCCAAGTTTCCTTACACCCCTTCTTAATAACTTACACTTCTTTTTTCCTACTCCCATGTCCTTAAGTAACCACTTGGATCAGTTTTCATTTTCTAATTATACCCAAATGGAATCATACACTTTGTACTTTTTGTCTGGCTTCTTTCACCCAGCATTAACAGATACATTCATGTTGTTATATGAGTTTATAGTTCAGTTCATTTCCTTTTTATTTATGAGTGACAGTTCCTTGAATGGGTCACTCTTAGAAAAAGCACTCCATATTTCCAACCCAGAACTTCTCATAAAGGGTTTCAGGGCATTTTGATATTTTGTATTTATCATTCAGAAGGAACTAGAACTCTACTTAGACCAGAGCTTGTTTGTATCCCATTGCACATAGCTCAGGTTTGCCTTGATTCTTTTAAGGTACTGCTTCATTTACATTTTAATCTAAGCTTTGCACTGTTGCAATTAATAAACTTACCTTTCTGGAAGTACAGTTATACTCTTACAAGTTTTCTTAACTGTCATGAATGCTCACAGCCTCACTGAATGCAAACCAATAGGGTGTGACCCTATTTTTTTGTTGTTCTTTTTGTTTGTTTTTGTTTTTGTTGAGACACGGGTTTCTCTGTTTGTAACTTGTTGTACTGGACTTCACTCTGTAGACCAGGCTTGCCTTGAATTCACAGAGATC